>LBNU01008851.1:41898-54720 GCA_014162995.1 Artemisia annua
AAAAAAAAAAAAAAAAAAAAAAAAAAAAAAAAAAAAAAAAAAAAAAAAAAAAAAAAAAAAAAAAAAAAAAAAAAAAAAAAAAAAAAAAAAAAAAAATGCCAAAAATGCCAAAAATGCAGCTTGGACCATATGACTTAAATGTTGTCATATGTAACCAAGCCATTAATGGCCACTTTCACAATATAAACTAAAGTCAATTATACCACAATGAAAACCACTACCCACTGAGACATGTTGCAGATTGCATTTTTCTATCTCAATACCCACTGAAGCATATTGTAGAATGCACAAGAGCAAAAAAACTGATATACTTCTACTGTCCCAAACAGACATAAATCAGACCACTTCTTAGCACTTTTGAAACACCACTTTGCTGTCCCAAACAAGGAACTGCAAGAACGACTGAGCCACATGAAAACAGCAAATTGCACTCCTTGCTTTACACTGCACCTCACAATCCCAAACATCAGCCTTCAATCCCAAACGCCAGAATTTGCAGCACTGCAAGAAGACTGGCCCAACACAGAATTGGCAGCATCTGCTTCCCATGAACTGAAACCGAAACAATCTCTGTCAAGACTTATTATCCAATACGACACTTTATCGGATCGAATAACCACTTTTGCCAATCCATCTCCATTTTCTTTCTTGACCTCCTCACAATCCACTGGTAACTCTTAAGTTGAATGTCTTGAACTATTTTGTTGATACTTGAAACTTTCCTTTTAAAAACACGCTCGTTCCTCTCTTTCCAAATGTAGTACCCGGAAGTCCATATTACCGCTTGCCATAAACGAGCAGAACGATTTGGAATATCAACATTCCCATTAGATGTAAATAACTCACCAACAGAGAAAGCGTTGACATTCCCAATTTTCCACCATCTAAAGATTTTTTCCCACACGCTCATTGCGAAGTTACATAGAATCAGACAATGGTTAGCTGATTCTACCATGCTATCACAACGTGGGCAAAGTAATGAATCCAAATCAATTCCTCTTTTGACAAGCTCCTCTCGGATGGGGATCCTCCCTTTCAAAACTCTCCGCACAAAAATATTTACTTTCTTAGGAACCCAATTGTTCCACAAAGTTTCTTGGCCACCATGCTCGACCCGCAAAATTCTGTCCTCAACCATCCTCGTTAAAGCTTTGACCGTGAAGCTTCCGTCCTCTTGAAGTTTCCACCGCCAACGATCCTACAATTGCTAGAAATAACAACATTTTGCAAAATAACTAATAATTCATCGAACTCGCTACACACCCTCCCTCTAAGATTCCTAACCCACTCCCATTCCCATCTCCACTCATTATCCACCCATTTCCCTTTATCCCCCACCCGACCCTCCTTTCTCCTATCTAATGATACAATCTAGGAAACCTATCACACAATCTCGAATCACCACTCCAACTATCTACCCAAAAACCAATGTCATTACCATTCCCCACCACGCCTTCAAAAGACGAAGTAAACTCTAAGCCAATCGCATCCAATTCCTCACCTATCTTAATAATTTCGCCCCAAACCCCGCCACCACTCAAGGCCCCCTCTAACCCTCTAGTATTGCCTAAACCACCACCAACTCCGTATATGCTTTTTATAACTCTAACCCACAAAGTCTCTCCTTCGTTTTTGAACCTCCACCACCATTTTCCTAAGAGAGCCCAATTTTTTGCCCGTAAAGACCCTATATTTAACCCCCCCCCCCTCCCCGTGTGAGGCTAGTAACGAATCCCATTTAACCCATGACAATTTTTTACCCTCACCTACCCCACCCCAAAAAAAGTTTTTATGAATACTCTCAAGTTTTTTTATCACACTCGAAGGCACACGGAACATCGAAAAATAATACAATGGCAAGCTACCTAGAACCGTTGTAACCAATGTTAGACGACCCCCATAAGACATCGTTTTTGCTTTCCATTCGGTTAGGCGTTTGTTGAATTTATCCACCACAGGCTCCCAAGCACTGATCCGTCTCATATTATCTCCAATTGGCAACCCCAAATAAGTGAATGGGAATTCCCCTACGCTACATTTCATCCACCTCACCATATCATCAATTTCCGAGTCGCTAAGCCCTACACCATATAACTTACTTTTGTTATAATTAACCCTCAACCCGAATACTTCCTCGAAGCATTTGAGAATGCACATTAAAGACCTCGCGTTTTCTTTATTACATTCACCAAAAAAGATAGTATCGTCCGCATATTGAAGGTGAGAGACCAACACTCTACTGCACCCAACACTAATCCCCCTAAAGATGCCTTTTTCTACCGCTTCATTAACGATCCCACTCAAGCCTTCCGCCGCTAAAATGAAGAGAAAAGGAGATAGCGGGTCGCCTTGTCTAACGCCCCTTTCCAAACTAAACTCTTCCGTTGGCGACCCATTTACAAGAATTGACATTGTAGATGAACGAAGGCAATTCTCCACCCATTTACACCACTTCACCCCGAACCCCATTCTTTTCATTATTTCAATTAAAAATCTCCAATTAAGACTATCATATGCTTTCTCGAAATCTACTTTAAAAATTAGCTCTTTCTCTTTATTTCTCTTTATATACCCGATCGTCTCATTTGCAATAAGAATTCCATCAAGGATGTATCTATCCTTAATAAAAGCATTTTGGACATCACCCACAACCTTACCAACTACTTTCTTAATTCTTTCCGCTAACAACTTCGCAATTACTTTGTAGTAGCATCCGATGAGACTAATCGGTCGAAAATCTCCAAGTCCTATAGGATCCACAACCTTTGGGACTATAGTTACAAATGAGGCATTACATCCCCTGGAGATCTCACACATATTCCAAAACCAATTAACAGCATTTATTAAATCCGGCTTTAAAATATCCCAAAATTTTCTAATAAACTTAAAATTAAATCCATCCGGGCCCGGGGCTTTGTCCCCTCCACATCCACAAACCGCATCCCAAATCTCCTTTTCACTGAATTCCTTTTCCAATAGAGACGTTTCTTCTTCTGAAATTTTCTCTATCTTATCGCAACAAAATATAGGCCTGACCGACGACCCTTCCGTAAACAGTGCCTTATAGTGTCTCATCACTTCCGCCTTAATTGAATTAGGATCTTCACACCATTCCCCATTGATCATAATACCTCTTATACTATTTTTATTATTCTTTCTCTTCACGTAGGAATGGAAGAATTTTGAGTTTTCGTCACCTTCCGCGTCCCACCTGACTCTAGCCTTTTGACGTAACATATTAACATACTCATTTTCTTTCTCCATCCACAATCTTCTTGACTCCAACCATGTCACTCTCTCGTTTTCGTTTAAACTCCGTTTCTCTGCTTCCAATTCCCATCTTGTTGCCTCTTTTTTATAATTTTCAATTTTCTCTTTAACCGTCCCAAACCTCTCTTTACTCCATTTTTTCAGACCCTCTTTAACATTTTTTAGTTTATCCCGAAATCTAGTGTCCGGTCGAAGGCTTCTAACCTCTTTCTTCCAAGCTTCTTCCACAACAACTCCAATGTCGACCTCCTCTAACCATATATCAAAAAACCGGAATGGCTTTGGTCCGAAATCCACATCAACGTCTTTTAACCCAATTGGGCAATGATCAGATAGCTTCCTATCCAAGGCGACCACCGAAAGATTACCCCATAAATTATTAAACTCATCATTAAGTAAAAATCGATCCAATTTGCTAAACTTCATGCCATCATCACTAATCCTTGTGAATTTTCTCCCACCCATTGGAACCTCAACTAGTCTCGCATCATTAATGAACTCGTTGAAAACGTTCATCTCACTAACATTCACCTGAGAGTTTAATCTATCTTCATTCCTCCGAACCACATTTAAGTCCCCGAAAATACACCACGTCCCTTTAAATCTGTTCATAAGACCTAAAATTCTCTCCCACATAGAAGCTTTATGCCTACCCACATGTGGTCCGTATATGCACATAAGATACATGTCACACTTTTTACCTTTCCATTCCCCTTTTACCGCGATAAATCTTTCATCCCCCATAGCTTCTTTACACATAAAAATGCTTGTATCCCATATAACTATAATGCCCCCCGAACTCCCATTAGCCGCTAACTGAGAAAATCCGAAACCTTTCCCCCCCCCCCTAAATCTTCAATCCAAGACTCGTCAACTATCCCAGTTTTTGTCTCTTGAAGCCCTATAATATCAGGTTGTTCTTCTCTGATGATCGATTTTACCCACCCTTTTTCCCGTCCTCGCCCATACCTCTTACATTAATTGAAATAATCTTCATAATACTTATATTATACGAACAAAAACGTACCCACTTAATCATTGATGCGTCTCACCTGGTACATCAGCCACACCAGCTTTCGTGTTTTTGACCACAGGAACTGCCTCTTCATTCTTTTTCTCCTCTTCTGCCTTTTCCCACGAAACCCCGATTAGCTCACCGATTTCTTTCACTTGTTCCACATTGATGGAACAACTCTAACTATCCGATTTCGCTTGACTAGCTCCTCCGAATACGAATACTCCGCCATTTTCTTCTCCCTCGTGAAATTCCTTATATATGTCTGAGACACCTTTTCTAATATCTCCTAATCCCGCGACCCCCACATCTCTCGCAACCGCCATTGCCTTTTTCACACTTCTTCTTCCCATCTTTTTCTTTCTGTTGTTTGTTCCCTCTTCCCCCAATCCTTTAACGAACACATTCTCTTTACTTACATCTATAGATCCTCCCGTGCTACTAGCTTTTCTCTTCTTTATATGTCTATCCCCGCTACCGTTCAATCTTGATGGCGAAACTTCTCTTTTACTACCTCTTGAATGTGAATCACAGATTACTTGGTCATTTGAGTTAATTACCAGCTCTTGCTTCCCATCCTCCAAGACCTGCTTATAGTCATTTTGTATACAATTCATCTCAGTTAGCCCATTATCAGGTATTACTCTTTTTTCATAGATAGGCCCAGGAGTATTAATACATTGGGCCAAGTCTTCATTCACTTTTAAAGGCCCATCACACTTTTCCTTACCCATATTACCATCAACATTGTGACCATTATTATATTCCCTCCTTTCTTGTTCATTAATTCCCATATTGATCTCCTGTATATTACATTTCAATTCCCCATCACCGCCCTTTTTTTCAAATGCTTTCTTATGTTCCCCAGAACAACCAATATTATCATCCACCGTTTTTTTCTTGGATACCACATTTTCACCCTCGAAAGAATCACCTACCCTAGTTTCCACAGATACCCTTGATTCTTGGTCAACCCCTATCTTCTAATCGTACACACCTACTGGCCGAGTAGGTTCCTCCTCGCCGTTCTTTTGTTTTTCGTCCATCTCCTCATCATCGCTAGACTCGTCTTCATCACTAGATTCATCATCATTATTAGAATCATTACAGCTCTCATTATCATCGTCATCAGAAACCTCCATACCGTCTTCATCCTTCTTTTGCTCCGGACCGTAGCTTATACGTTTATCATGGTTTGTTCTCTTATATTCTTCAGTATCCAGCTCCACTATGTCTCTTATTTCCTCGACCACGTTAACTTCAAAGGTTTTTCCTTTAACCTTAACAAAAAGATTTTCATTTATTAAGCCTTTTAACCAAGTATGTAACTGTACCTTCCCGACTACCACATTCTGATTGCCTTCAAGATTACAATTGTTCAGCCCCAATATGGTACCATGCACGGCTGCGATTCTTCTAAATATTGATTCTTTCCAACAGCTAATTGGAACCCTGATGATGTTAATCCATGTTATTCTCCCAGGAGGTTTGTAATCTTCACTCCATCTTCTTAGCTTATACACCCATCTCCTAATCCCATGCTCGGTGTTGCCTAAAATATTCGCCACAGTTTCTTTTGAATCTAAAACGATCCATCACCTCTAGTCCGCCCAACAGTTTCACTTCTACTTTATTTAGCCCTTGTTCATTACAGAACTCAGGCAGTTTTGTGAGATAAAAAAGTTTTTTCACTTCGCCTATCACACTTTTATTGAAAGTTTCAACGTCAATATCACCATCTTCCACTTCTATCAGCCTCCCCTTTTCTTTACCAAATTTAGTCTTCATTTTGTCCCCAATGTCGCCTTGATTCATCTCGGTTTCATACCTCCCATCCCTATTTCCACTCGTATTCGTACACCTTCTGTTAGCCCTGTGCACCACTTCTACGTACCAACGACTGTCCCGCATACATGTGTTAACCCCACCCCTGTTTGTGTCATTACTGTTCTTCTGCCATTTAGTATCATCAAAGTTACTTTTATCCTCCTTACTATTAGTGCTTCTCCGATCAAATGCAATGAACACCTTCAAGTATTCCTCACCAATCTTAATATGACGCAACCGTTTTAGTAGTTCCTCCACGTCCATCACGAACTTAAAACGAACAAAGCCATACCTCTGCCCGTTACGTAATCGTTTTTGTACCATAAACATATCAAACACCGTACCATACTTCTTAAATATCATCCACAGATTTCCCATCCCCCATGTATCCGGGAAATTGAAAAACATAAACGATACCGATGAGTTACGTTTCCCACCGGTGTAATTAGTTCCTAGAAGCTTACCATTGTATTGCCATCTATTTCCTATGTGCCTCGATCTCTCGCTTTCTCTCACTCTCGGATTTGTTTTCTTACCACACTCTCTCACCGGAATGTTACTAGCCTCTTTTTTCTCTCTCACATAGTCCATTTTTCTCTCTCAAAATGCTCTTTTTAGGAGTTTTTTTTTTTTTTAATAATAATAATAATAATAATAATAATAATAATAATAATAATAATAATAATAATAATAATAATAATAATAATAATAATAATAATAATAATAATAATAATAATAATTGTTTGAGTAAAGTCCAAAATACATCTATGTTTACCAATTATAACATCATACATCCTTGGCCGATAAATCAATGAGGACTAACGTTACAAATTATTTCTCCATTATCTTCTAACGCGAGAGAAAATATTTGCATCGTTAGCCCTGGGGACTAACGGTGCAACTTTTGTTTTTGAAATAAACTAAAACGGGGCAACTAGGGCTCGAACTCGGGTCATTTCTCTCACAAACTCATATTTATTTTAACCATTTTCTGTTCAGGTTTATAGCATATAAATCGGTTTAAATTTGGGTCGGCTGGTTCATTGTGAACCGAAACAGTTCTTGGGGTGCGGCCAAAAGAAATAGCAAGAAAAAACGAGTCCAAGGGATCTTGCCCCCGGCCAAAGAACTGGCCCGGTTCACCATGAACCGGCTGCCCAAACTTAAACTGGTATATACTCGAACAGAAAATGGTTAAAAAAATATGAGTTAGTGTATTTAAACCACCAGATGATTAGTATAGTGGTTGTTGTGAGGGAAATGACCCGAGTACCAGCCCTGTTTTCCCTTTTTGAGTATTTCAAAAAACAAATTTTGTGAGGGAAATGACCCGAGTACGAGCCCTGTTTTCCCTTTTTTAGTATTTCAAAAAACAAATTTGCACCGTTAGTCCTCAGGACTAACGGTGCAAATATTTTCTTTCGCGTTAGAAGATAACGGAGAAATAATTTGCACCGTTAATCCTCATTGATGCATGGTTGCTGACTTTACTCACGGAGGGATGTATGGTGCCTGACTTTACTATCAGAGGGGTGTAAATGTGCCAACTTATCGACAAGCGGTGTATGGCGTTATAATTGGCAAACCACATGGATGTATCTTGCACTTTACTCTAGTTGTTTTTTAAAGCATAAACCACATGTGATTTTTGGACTTTTGGCCTTCATATAAAGTTATTTTACAGAAGTCCAAAAGTAAAAAAAGAAAGAAAGAGAAAAGAAAAAAGAAAAAAAAATTACAAGACTATACATATTTTTGTTTTAATTTAACACTTTTAAATTTTCACCGACAATGAGATTTAGTTATGATTTTCATTGACAAATCAAGACTCAATTTTTGCATGTGTATAAAGGGGCGGAGCCAGGATTATACGTTAAGGGGGCTTGGCCGGATTGTAAGATAGTAATAATATACTCCCTCTGTCTCAAAATTATTGTTCATTTTCAAAGTCAAACTGGTTCAACTTTGACCATAAATATATATATTATTATTATATAATATTTGATGAAAAATTATACTATTAAAAAGTACACTTAAAATCCAATCCATTTATATATTTTGCATCAAATATTATATAACACCTACAAAAATATTTAAGGCCAAAGTTGAAGAAGAAAGACTAAAAAAGTCAATAGTGGATAATAAATTTGGGACGGAGGGAGTAATAAAGTACTTGTATGATAACTAAAAAGGTAAGCCAATTACAATTATTTTTTTATATATGTGTTACGAATTAGCATGCTAGTTATGATAATTTAAATCTACATATTAACATATACATAAACTCAACNTTTGAAACATTGCTAAGAGAAATTATGGATTGAATCATGCTGTTGTGGTGAAAATCTCATCAATACAGTTTAAAAGTAGTGTTTGGTATAAGTGGTAAAGTGTGCTTGGGTTTGTTTCTTATGTTGCATTCTGCTTAGATAGAGTACATTGGGGTAATATAGTGTAGACTTATCATTAAAATCTTAAGTCTTTTCAGAAAAAGTCAAAAGTTGTGTTTAATCTCACCTAGCAGTTAACTGTGTAAAGTATTAAGTTCTTGATCCTTCATTTTAGTAGATAAGTGTTATATGTAGCATAATTTAGCCTTAAAACAACTTAAATAGTCATAATCAGTTTGTAGGAAGCAATCAAAGTTCAAATAAGTCAAGTTTCAAAGAAAATCAAAAAGTCAAAAAAAAACAAGGCTGCAGTTTTTGAATTAAAATTGGAATTTCATTTAAGCTTCATCATTTGGATTCTTAACCTGAGATCTTGGGAATTTGATATTTGGTGGGTGGTCTTTAACTAGGATTTTTGTGAATTTTTGATAAGCTCCTCTAACTGCTTATTTGGACCTAAACTTAAGCCCTTTTTCTGTGTATCTCCCCTGCTACACACCACAGTACTCTATCACCACCACTTTAGTGGGTTCCACAGACCTCCATAGTGGACCTCTGGGGTTTAGCTTAAGCTTTTTAGACTCACAAGCTGGTTGGCTACCCAGTGGAATCAAGCTTGTGAGCTTAATCACCCTTGTGGGCCCCCTAGACAGCCTCTAACTTTGTCCCAACTCTGCTCAGATTCTCCATAAGCAAAAGCTTAGTTTGGTCTATTTGGCTTATTTGGTGCTCAGCTTTGGTTTTTTATTGCTTAAACTTGTTCACTTAACTTACTTGAACCATAATCCACCACTGTGGACCCCACTTAAATCCATTCAAGCTTATTTGTCTATTTGGTCAAGTAAGTCAACTGAATAAGGTCTTTGGTGTCCAAACTGCTTATTTTTGAGTTTTGTAAAAAGTTGTTTCACAAAAGTTGGTTATTTTTAGTGTGTAAGCAAGTTCCAATCAGAAAAATCCAAAAATGATCATTTTTTTTAAGTGATAGTTTCTATTTAGCTTAACTTAGATTTTCATTTTTCTTTTTAATTTCTTATTAAGTGATAACCTGTTTTCATAATTTTCTTAAGTTCCTAGTATTTTAAAGTAGTTGTAGAAATTTTCTTAGAATTTTCACTGTTCATTTAGTATTTCTTAGAATTAATAATAATTAAATTAGTAATTAGTTAAAACTAGTTAATTAAATAGTTTAGTTAAATTTTGTTAAACAGTAGCTTCTTTTTATATTTTTCCTAGGGTCTAAGTAATTTTTAGAGTTTTCAATAATTTTCTTAGAATTTCTACTGTTCATCTTCTATTTATAATAATTAACTTAGTTTAATTAGTTTTTAATTGATAATTAGATAATTAATTTCTAAAATAATTTTTTTATTATATTTAGGAACTTTTTATAATTTTTTAGGACTTCTGTAATTGTTAAATAGTTTTAGAAAAAGTTTGGTAATTTTATAAATTAGTTTAGTATTTATTTTAATTTAACTTAGTTTAATTAGTAATTAGTAATTAATTAATATTAATTAATTAAAAAGTCTAAAAAAAATACTTTTCTTTTTCTTAAAATTTTCTTTTATCATTTAGATTGTAAAAATATGTTTTTCATCACCTAGGTATTTTTAGATTCCTATTTTCACTTTTATTTTCATACGTAGACGTTTTTATAAACGTAAACGTATATTTTTTTTTTTAGATTTGTAAACGTTTCCATATTCCAAGTGATCATCTGTAGTATTTGTTTATCATTTTCAATCTCGTAGTTTAATTTAAATCTATCTCACTTTCCCAATTCCGTTTCATAATCACTTGATCTCATCCGTTTTCGATGCAATTCACTCCTCATCGGGATTTTAACGACCCGGGGAATTCCTATACTCTCCTTGGTGCATTGACTCTTTTATAGTTTGACTTTAGTTGACCAATTCTTTGGTTGACTTTTGCTGACTGTTTCTGAGCCAATCAATAATATACTCCCTCTGTCTCAAAATTATTGTTCATTTTCAAAGTCAAACTGGTTCAACTTTGACCATAAATATATATATTTTATTATATAATATTTGATGAAAAATTATACCATTAAAAAGTACACTTAAAATCCAATCCATTTATATATTTTGCATCAAATATTATATAACACCCACAAAAATATTTAAGGTTAAAGTTGAAGAAGAAAGACTAAAAAAGTCAATAGTGGATAATAAATTTGGGACGGAGGGAGTAATAAAGTACTTGTATGATAACTAAAAAGGTAAGCCAATTACAATTATTTTTTTATATATGTGTTACGAATTAGCATGCTAGTTATGATAATTTAAATCTACATATTAACATATACACTTTTTTTTTGTAAAGAATGAAAAATAGAGCAACTCATAATGATTTGTTGACTGTTAATACATATATGATTTGGCATGCAATTGTCTCTTAATATGCACAGACATTCATTCAAATAATTTAATATGATGTTATTATGAAGTAAATCATAGGTTTGACTTATTTGTTTTGTTTTATTTGTTTGACTTATAAGCTTTAAAAGCTAACTGTGTGTACTCTTGTTGATACAAACATGTTACGTTCGTGTACATGACTTGTATTATTGTAGCTACATCTAAACTGATTTCACATCTTATCTAGTGCAATTGATTCTATAGCTCATGTAAAACTTGGTATGTTAAGGTTGAATAATGCTATAAGTTAAATTAAAGAAAAGAAAATTAATTAATTTGTGTTCCAGAATATTATTTTGTGAATAATGAACATAACTATTTACTAATGTACTACTTATTTATTTAAACTAGTGATTATCTAGTGTAATTATTGACTGCGAATGTGACACATATTGTTGACTAACTATAAGTTTGATGTATGTTTAATGCATAGTTTAAAGCTATTTAATTTGTATGCATGTAAAGAGTTTGATATGATAATTAGTTGGACAAGAGGCCACAGCAAAACTTCTACGTCATATGGCGATTTTATTTTATTTTGACTTGTTATATGTTACAGTAATATTTTATGTAAACTTCATTTGCTTCTACTATATTTTGTATATAAGATTTTGATAACACCAAAATTTTAGATCTTGAAATTATTCTATGCACCACAATCAAAACCACGAAACAGCTTGAAACTATTTAGTTGCTTGCATGACATTAATTAGTAGAAATGGTTTTTGCAGTCAGTTGTTGTCGTTGTATATATATAAAGATATAGAGGAGCGCATGCTTTCATGATTATTATAATTATGTATAAGTTGAATCTATGTCTCATTGTGTGCTATTGCTTATATATGTCTGACTTGCTTGACATGGTAGTAAAGAAAAATATGAGCATTACTTTTGTTTAAGGTGTCGTATATAATTAATAAAGGAGAATATAAGTAAATAAATGATTATCGTGAAGTTTGCAATATTGTTGTTAAGATTCTCAAAGAATAAAAAAGCTATTAAATATAAGAATATGATATTCTAGTGGGCTCATATTGTGATATTCGGTTTCATATATATGTTGTGCATGTTGTGCAAGTAGAATATAAATCATCATGATTGATTGTGACCATGTATAGTTGATAGTTAAAGAAAAATATTTTAACCTAGTGAATGAAGTTGCCTTGTAGTTACTCATAAATATTTGCGTGTCGTTATGGTAATCCATGAGGTAACTTGTAAGTAAAATGGTTATATGAAAAATGTGCATTGATAAGTTTTGGACTGTTATTTGCTTGACTACATCAATATATTTAGCAAGCTGTGCAACTTTATTGGTATATAAGATGTGATTCTTCGTTAATAGTGCTACAGAGTAATGTAAATATTATATTAAACAATGTGAAAGCCATAAAAGAACTTATAAGATTTTGATTGGAGAAATGTGATATTGTATTAAAATATCCATATTATTTGATGTTTACAAGAAAGTGAAATCAATGTGGTCATAAACTAGAGTTTATGAGCCAAGATAATTTTATTGAGTGGCATGACCGGTTGGACCATACCGGGTCAATGATGATGCGAAATGTATAGAAGAAGAATAAGTTTCTTCTAATATAAATTTGATTGTTCTCATGGGAAGTTAATCGTTCAAAAATCACCACCATATTAAAGTAAGGATTTTGTCATATAAAGTTTTGGAAAGAATATCAAGGGGATGTATGTAAGCCTATACATCCGCCATTTGGATCATTTTGAGTTATAAAATCGATGCATCGTCAAAATGATCATCAAATACGCAACTTAAAGTTAGCGTGATTAGTGGCTCGAGTTATAAAATACGAGCACGGTTTTCCAAATTATATTATTGAGAATGGTGGTGAATACTTCCAAATAT
>LBNU01008851.1:55321-73435 GCA_014162995.1 Artemisia annua
TGCAATTGATTCTATAGCTCATGTAAAACTTGGTATGTTAAGGTTGAATAATGCTATAAGTTAAATTAAAGAAAAGAAAATTAATTAATTTGTGTTCCAGAATATTATTTTGTGAATAATGAACATAACTATTTACTATTGTACTACTTATTTATTTAAACTAGTGATTATCTAGTGTAATTATTGACTGCGAATGTGACACATATTGTTGACTAACTATAAGTTTGATGTATGTTTAATGCATAGTTTAAAGCTATTTAATTTGTATGCATTTAAAGAGTTTGATATGATAATTAGTTGGACAAGAGGCCACAGCAAAACTTCTACGTCATATGGCGATTTTATTTTATTTTGACTTGTTATATGTTACAGTAATATTTTATGTAAACTTCATTTGCTTCTACTATATTTTGTATATAAGATTTTGATAACACCAAAATTTTAGATCTTGAAATTATTCTATGCACCACAATCAAAACCACGAAACAGCTTGAAACTATTTAGTTGCTTGCATGACATTAATTAGTAGAAATGGTTTTTGCAGTCAGTTGTTGTCGTTGTATATATATATAAAGATATAGAGGAGCGCATGCTTTCATGATTATTATAATTATGTATAAGTTGAATCTATGTCTCATTGTGTGCTATTGCTTATATATGTCTGACTTGCTTGACATGGTAGTAAAGAAAAATATGAGCATTACTTTTGTTTAAGGTGTCGTATATAATTAATAAAGGAGAATATAAGTAAATAAATGATTATCGTGAAGTTTGCAATATTGTTGTTAAGATTCTCAAAGAATAAAAAAGCTATTAAATATAAGAATATGATATTCTAGTGGGCTCATATTGTGATATTCGGTTTCATATATATGTTGTGCATGTTGTGCAAGTAGAATATAAATCATCATGATTGATTGTGACCATGTATAGTTGATAGTTAAAGAAAAATATTTTAACCTAGTGAATGAAGTTGCCTTGTAGTTACTCATAAATATTTGCGTGTCGTTATGGTAATCCATGAGGTAACTTGTAAGTAAAATGGTTATATGAAAAATGTGCATTGATAAGTTTTGGACTGTTATTTGCTTGACTACATCAATATATTTAGCAAGCTGTGCAACTTTATTGGTATATAAGATGTGATTCTTCGTTAATAGTGCTACAGAGTAATGTAAATATTATATTAAACAACGTGAAAGCCATAAAAGAACTTATAAGATTTTGATTGGAGAAATGTGATGTTGTATTAAAATATCCATATTATTTGATGTTTACAAGAAAGTGAAATCAATGTGGTCATAAACTAGAGTTTATGAGCCAAGATAATTTTATTGAGTGGCATGACCGGTTGGACCATACCGGGTCAATGATGATGCGAAATGTATAGAAGAAGAATAAGTTTCTTCCAATATAAATTTGATTGTTCTCATGGGAAGTTAATCGTTAAAAAATCACCACCATATTAAAGTAAGGATTTTGTCATATAAAGTTTTGGAAAAAATATCAAGGGGATGTATGTAGGCCTATACATCAGCCATTTGGATCATTTTGAGTTATAAAATCGATGCATCGTCAAAATGATCATCAAATACGCAACTTAAAGTTAGCGTGATTAGTGGCTCGAGTTATAAAATACGAGCACGGTTTTCCAAATTATATTATTGAGAATGGTGGTGAATACTTCCAAATATAGGGCGATTATTGGAATAAGTGTTGAACATAAAAGTAGCCCATGTTCATACGCGAATTGCTTTTGTTGAAACGTTTATGAAACGTCTTCAGTTGATTGCAAAGCCAATAATATTATGAGAACAAAACTTTTAGATTATGGGGCATGTTATAACATATAAATTCGCATCTTGCCAACAATTTATAATGACTCCTCCACATTAGAATGGTTTCGGTCACAAACCATAGGTTTCCCATATAAGAATTTTGTAAATGTGCGGTATATGTTTCTTGTAAATCCACCACAACGCACAATAATGGGATGTTGAAATGGATAATTCATTCAGGGGAGAGAATGAGCAGCAAGGAATATGGAATGAATTATGATATGAATGTTGATCCTCACAGTAATGAATATGAACTTTACGTTAAAGGGACAATTTATATTCCAACTCTAGTAATTGCCAGCATGGTTGTGATATTAAATAAGTGACTAGATAATATAAATGCTGCTAATGCTCCAATTAAAATGTATGTCCCAAAGGTACAATCAATGAATGGTAGTAAGTCTATGGCACGGCTGCAGCGTGATAGACAAATCGATTCCAAATAAAAGTCCTCGAGTGATTAAATAAAATGGAGCAAGAAAATGAAGATGGTCAAATCGAGGTAATAAGACCCCATAGTAGTCAAGAGACACTAGACATGAAAGTTATTGAAAAACCCCGGGTACATGAAAAATTGTGAGATCTCAATAAATGATATATAATGTCTAGTAAGGTATGGAATCGAAAAAATAAATTAATCGACGTCGATGGAGATATTGTATAAAATAATATGCATGATAATGATTATGTAAATAAATAAGATAGCGCTATAATCATGGTGAGGATCATGGAAGAATACCTGCATGAAGTGCAGATGTATCAATGAATGGCCAAAAGATGTAAAGACGCAAAGAACTAATGAAAGATTAAAGTCTCTTGTGATGAGACATGGTTACTGGGAATTGAAGTCCGTACATATGAATATGTAAACTTATTGGATATGCATCGGTCTTTATGAGAAAATTAAATTATGCATAAGGTACAAGTGACGGCACACGTACATTTTCTCAAAGACTTGTAAATGATAATGCACATACATTGTATGCACATGTGGTGGATCCAATAATGTATTTAGTAAGTCTGGCAATATAATAAGTAATTGATATGCGTCTAAATGATAAATGAATAGAGCTCGTACGAGATTTTATTATAGGATATAAAATGCATGAAGCATGCTAGTGATTTTTAATGCTTAAAGCATATAAGAGAAGTTCTCGAGAACATTACTTGATTGTATTGAAATAATCATGTGTTTGGCATATATATAATAATCGTCTTAGTGTATAGTAAATGTGCCAAATAAAGAATTTTGCTTTCCTATGAAACTTTATAAAGAGATCTAGATGTGAATATGTTTTAAGTGTCATACAAGTTGATTTTATGATTGTAAAGACGATTGAATGCATAGAAGTTGAATTTGAAACAAAAAGACACAACTTGTCTTAGGTTATGAATTGAACATCTTAAAGATGTAATCATTATGCATCATGAAAGCTAAAGAAGGATGCTACATATCTTTATATAGATAAATGACGCTCATGTTTATGAGGTCACATGATGAAGAAAGACCCCTTGATTTATAAAGATGATGATCACAATATCGATTTAAAGTGTCATACTAAAATGTGTATGAAATATTTATGATTCTCGCTAATGGTCATACATGATATAATATATCATTTGAATTAACTGTGTTTGCAATGAATAACTTGTGAAGTACGATGATGTACTTGAATGAGATGTATGACGTATGTTAATGGATATGAAAATAACATGTAGAGAATTTATTCACGTGATTCTATCAAGACACTTCAATGTGCATTTCACTGACTCAATGAGATTAAGTGATGTGATCATCAAGCGGAGAGAAGATACGCGTTGCACTCTTTTTCCCTTGACCATGGTTTTATCCCCACAGGGTTTTCCGGCAAGGTTTTTAATGAGGCAACATCCCCAAGCGTATAAAGGAGTTATGTACTCTTTTTCCTTCACTAGAATTTTATCCCAATGGGTTTTATCTAGTAAGGTTTTAACAAGGCATAATCATCAAATGAAGTAAAACAAATATTTCGGTATCTTCAAGGTACAAAGGATATGGGTTTATATTTCACTAACCCATCAAATACAAGTTTAGTTGGTTTTGCAGATGCATGATATACGTCTAACCCTCACGATGGTTGATCTCAAACTGGATATGTATTTACATGTAGAGGAACAACAATTTCATGGAGTTCAATAAAGCAGACAATCTCAGCAATGTCATCTAACCATGCAGAAATTCTAGCGATCCATGAAGGAAGTCGAGAATGTGTTTGATTAAGAAGTGTGATACAACACATACATAGATCATGTGGTATTTCTTCAGAGAAGGAGGCACCAACAGTTTTGAATGAAGATAATGCAACATGCATTACTCAACTTAAAGAAGTTTGTTAAAGCGACAATTTGACGGATCTATTTACCAAGGCACTTCCTACCTCAACATTTGAGAAACTAAGTCACAACATTGGGATACGTAAACTCAAAGAGCTCAAGTGCTATAGTCATCAGAGGGAGATAATACACGCTGCACTCTTTTTCCCTTAGTCATGGTTTTGTCCCATTGGGTTTTCCTGACAAGGTTTTTAATGAGGCAGCAATTCCTAAGTGTATTAACAATATGGACATCCAAGAGGGAGTGTTATGGATCATTATATTGTGGATGTCCATATAACTAATAATAGGCTCATGGCCCAATTAGCTATTAGGGTTTTTACCATAATATTATCTTATATATACCCTTTGTAATCTCAAAACATAATGATTAATTTAATGGAAGAATATTCATTCCCTCAATTCTTGTTTATAACACTATCAAAATTTTCTCTTTCTTTTCTTTTTTGTTTGACAAAAAACTCGAGAACACAATAATTTTTTGAATTCCTTTTATTTTCTTTCTTTTCCTTTCAAAAAGAAACCCGAGGACGCGATGTTAGGGAAGGCATGCTTGGACTTTACAAACAGAAATTAAACTTGGGTTAGCCTTCGGGCGCCATTTACCCGCGTGAACCGTGAGTGAGAAAGTGGGCTTTTGTGAAATAGGTTTAAATTTGATAGTAACTCTTCCTAATTTCAATAATAACAATTAGGGTGTGTTTGGTTTATGGGAATGGGAATGAAGGAATGACTTTCATTCCCGATAAACTGTTTGATTGGTTGGTTTTATTTTGAGATGTGGGTATGAAACCCATACAAATAGGCAAATCTCATACCCACCAAGCATGGTGGGTTTACAACCCATACTCATAGTGATTCCCGTTAACAAACTAAACACCCCCTTACTAGCTTGGTACTATTCATGAACAATAACCAATAAGTTCGGTAATTGGCAAAATGAGCCCCTTTTATTTTTTTTATAAAACCATATTAATGCCTGAGCCAATGTTTATATTTAAACCCTTTTCCCATCACTCTTTTACGTTTAATAGAATACCAAATTAGCATCTAAACACTTAAATGTTTATATTTTGGGAGGTGATTTGCACACTTTTAAAATTGATTGGGACACTCAACTGTACAATCAGATAAAGCACACTATGAACATAGTACAATTATGTAATGCACAGAGTTGAGTGTCTCAATCATTTTTAAGAGTGTGCAAATCAATTCTCTTATATTTTACACCACTTAGGGGAGGTTTGGTATATAATGGGAATCAGGTATGGTAATTGGAATGGGTTTAGAAACCCACCACCTTTGGTGGGTATGAAAAATGCCTAGTTTTAAGGGTTTGATTCCCATTTTTAATTACAAAACCAACTAACCAAACACCCCCTTATGCTATTTCCAAATTCCACGATTAGTAAATAGTACTGCATATAGTTGCCCTTTAATCCACTTAGATCTTTAACGGGATCGGCAACAAACTTTGTCATGAGTGCATTATCATTTTGTTGAAATGAGATATGTTTTCAAAAGTATCACTTTGATAATGTCAAAAACACTTTATTGGTCAAATTACATTACAGATAGTTATGTAATAACAAGGAAACAAGAGTTGGATGATATATACAGGGATTAAACCAAAAAATGATGACCATAGGAAAATACATCACTAGAAGACCTTTACTACTTACAAATTAAGGGATGTCTACAAGTTTGTCAATATCAAGCTCCCCCTCCACAGGTTTTTCAAAATAAAGCTCCACCTCCAAGATCTTATGTTCAACAAGATGCAAGTTTGAATCCAGCCTTACGATTTCATTATCGTTATTTTTCTTGGCTGTCACACTCTCATCCAGCTTTACTCGCAACTCTTTGATCTCCCCATCAACAATGAGCAATTCCATATCGTGCTTCTCAAGATCTTTCTTCATTTTATGGCATTCTTGTAACTTTTCCAAATGCGCTTCAATGGCAGTCACATCAAACCCATATCGCTGCAACTCTTCTACTTTTTTCAAAGTTGCCGCGAGTATGTCCATGGAAACGTCCATGGAATCAATCAACTTAATCGTACCAACCAATTCTGAATATATATCCATGTAAACAGTGGCTAACCTTTCACGCTCATCCTCTTCAAATCCTTTGAATGGTGAAAAGCGTGGCTTATCAAGGTTGGCAACATCAAGCTTTCCTTTGGAGATCTCATGACGAACATCAAGCTTTCCCAAGAGATCTCATGGCAACATCAAGCTTTCCCAAGAGCCGGTCTATTTCAACTTTCCTTTCTCGTAAATCTTCCAAACCAGCTTTAATGGCACTCACATCAAACCCATGCCTTTGCAAGTCATCTAGTGTTTTCAAATCTTGTGAGATTATGTGAGCGGGATCACTCAACTTAAATTTTCTATACCTTATAACCACCTCTACAAATTTCTGCATTTGGAAAAAAGGCCAAGAGCTCACACTCGCTCGGTGAAAAATGTGGCTTTTGAGATGACTTTTGGTAAAACTCATCTGCTTCATACTTCACCCAGAGTTGAGACCGCTTCTCAAATGGCCGAAATTCCTAAGTAACAGAACCAGCCAAAGTTAGATGCACACTCAGAAATCATGTTGTTTAAAGTTGGAAATTCAAAACACGCTTTTAGCAAAAAGTCAATTCGAGTTATGGTCCATCTCTAATGGTTAAAGGACCAAAAAGACTTGGTAAATACAAAGAGGGTCAAATAGGTCGAAAGTCGCCTAATAAGTATATTTATCCATAGAACCCTAATTCAAACTGTATTATCACTGAAATGATATAGTTTTTGAAACTGCAGACTAGTTATGCAACTACAGTATTTATTTTATGATTGGGACCAGACAAGGATAACTACCACCAAAATTACCACCAAGCTCAATACAATGACCATAAGTAAAATCATGTATTTCTTGCTGGGGAATTTCCTTTTGTTCACTATCTGAAAATGGGTCTAATTGGGTTAGTTCTGTTACAAATGAGTCAAAAAGTAAAGTTGAAAAAATACAAAACTTATCTAACAAAACAATTAGGGAAAACGGTTTAACAATTTAGAGGTTAGCCATAACATTCTCAATTTTATAACATCCAAAATTATTAATTTCAAACAACAAAAAACTGAATGGTGGTTTTGTTGTGGTTTGATGCGCGTGGATTGCAACACGCACTACGTTTTACCTCTCGAGGGGTCTCGAGAAGCTTGCAATCCCCACCAGGCAGTGTACCTGACCGATGTAGTATAGTGTAGTGGCAAGTACCGGGGGATTGATCGTTCTCTCACAGGGAATAGTGTTCGTTAGGCTAAAAGCTACTCTAATCTAGGTCTAGGGGTGAAAATTTTATCCTTGTTATAGTTTCCTCTTTGTTGGCGTTGATTTCTTCTTTTATTGAATCGTTTTCGCTCTTTGTTTCTTTTCTTAGTTCTGTAATTATATCTTTTAGTTCTCTTATCTCTGTGTCTAGTTTCTTATTCTCTTCCTCCCTAGGAGCCTTTTCTAAGAAAAGATTTATGATTCTCTGTTGGTTTGCAAAAAGAGTTTCGTACCTTTGATCATCAATTTTTTGAATGATTTCAAGCTCGTTTTTTATATTCTTCCTATTTTGTTCTAGAATTTCAATGATTTTTGTAAATTGTTTTTCTAAGAGCTTTGTTATATTTTCTGAACGCTCAATATTAGCTTGATTATGTTCTGGAGTTTGGTGTAAAGCTATCCATGATAGTATTTCTGTTATGTTATTAAGTGTCGCTTGTACATAACATACTTGTTCTGAAACTCTACTTCCTGATGAAGATGATAACACATATTGTGTTTCTGGCAAAAGATTCCTTGGAAGTGAAATACACTTTCCATCTTTTGGTAATCCAGGTGTTTGCATAAATCCCAAATAGCCAGGCCCAAATACGAGGCCCAAGTAGGAATTAAGTTTTGAAATTACGAGGCCCAAGAAAGAAATAACCCAAACACTTGAAATTCAAGCCCAAATCCATAAATCCCCAAATGCTTCAAAAAATGGCGCCACGCCTTACTAAAAAGGCGCGCCTTTGCACGCCTTTTCGCGCCTTATTCCACGCCTTTTCACACGACGCCTAGACCTCATGCCTTGGTCCATTTCGTGGCGCCGAGGCCACGCCTCGCGCCTTGACGCGCCTTTTAGAACACTGGTATAGATGATGTTAAACACATACTTGTTCTATTGGACACTAAGGGAGTACTCGTTTCAGTTTATATAGCCGGCTTATGATTTATATAGTTTTGGACTTATATTTAATTTCAAACTTTTCAACTTATAATATAATTGTAATTTTGAGTTAAAAGGTGTTTTAAAAAGAGCATTAATTATTTTTGTTATATACAAGTAATGACATTTAATAAAGATATGTGTTTAAATTCGGGTTATGGTACACAGAAGTCTCTAACGTTTCACTAAAATTTGTCCTAAGGAAACAAAGTTTCATTTTGTACATCTAGGTTACTGAACTTTGAAACTTTATTCACTCAGTTAACTGAACTTACAAAAGTGAATGTTTAGGTTATTGAACTTTGAATTTTGTTCACTCAGGTTACTGAACTTATTAAAAAATATACATCCAGATTACTCGGACTAACACTGAATTTTCGAAGTGTATGCTTACCGAAAGTTTAGTAACCTAGAAGTACAAAATGAAACTTTATTTCCTTAGGACAAATTTTGGTGTAACTTTAGTGACTTCCGTGTACCATAACCCTTTAAATTCATTATATTTTTTAGCTTTATTACATGTGACGCTTAATTTTAATTTTAAGTTTTTAGTTTTAATAAATAAAAAAATAAAAAATCCCAAAATCAAATCTCTTATATAATAAAACAAAAGCCCTAGTGGGTACTTTCGTATTTCGGAAAAAAAGAATATTTCCTTATTAGGTAATATTTTA
Organism: Artemisia annua; assembly: GCA_014162995.1. Lineage (NCBI taxonomy): Eukaryota > Viridiplantae > Streptophyta > Magnoliopsida > Asterales > Asteraceae > Artemisia > Artemisia annua. The sequence continues at coordinate 64,456 of LBNU01008851.1, forward strand.
GTTATTATTTTTTAATTTAAAATTTTAAAAATTTGTTTTGTTGATATACTACACAAGTATAAGATAAATACAAAAAAATATAGATAAGATGCAATAGTAAACAAGTAGAAGATAAATACAAAATAATAAAGATAAGATGCAACAAACAACATGATTAAAATTTTTAAATGATTATCTTTAATAATAAACAAATATAATTAAAAATCATAAACCAAACAAAACAAAAATTAATTATTTGTTTTTTAAGAAATAAAAATATATCGTTTAAAAAATTTTAAAAACAAATCCGAGCGTGCGCGGGCATTATAACTAGTTAAGCCAAAACAAAAACAATTCCGTAGGCCTGAAACACGATCTGCTCGTCAAATTCATTCGCCACAATACAAACCCTAGCTATCCTCCACCACCACCCAACCCTTCACATCCTAACTTCCGTAAGTTCATTTCAATCTTCAATTTCGATTTAATTTCACTATTTCTAGATCTGTTTTATTTTATTTTTTTTTTCTAACAATTTTTTCACTCTATTCACTGTTATTTATACATACTAAATTTTTTATTTTATATTTAGTTATTCAATATATGCCGAATTGTTTATTGTAATTATTTGGGGAAATTCGATTAGGTAGTAAACTGCCTAACAGAATTGACCTAATGACCTATTAAAGCGTTCCGACTGTCCTCGAGCTTGTGATCGAACGAGTTCGAGTTTGGCTAGGCGGTATATTGATTGACATAACCTTTGTATAGCTCTAGGATATATGTATCGGTATACAGGAATGAAACTATCTCCCGTGTTACGTATTTTTGTATACCTGCGCTTATAGGATATTGTGACTAAGGTTTGAAAGTAATAACTTAATCGACTTAAAGGGTGTTTGTTTCGGCTTATATTAGATGCCTTATGGCTTATTTGGTTTTCGGCTTATGTTTTATAAGCTCACTTTTTGTGGCTTATTTTGAAACTTTTCGGCTTATATAAGCTTGTTATAACATGATAAACTTATATGAGCCGAAAAGATTCAAAATAAGCCACAAAAAGTGACCTTATGAAACGTAAACCCAAAATCAAATAAGCCATAAGCCGGCTATGTAAGCCGAAACAAACACCCCCTTAAATAAGATGGTTAAAAGTTGAGTATGTGGTTGAACCTGCGAATTGTTAGAAAATTATTTGGATTTTGATTAAATCTTGCACTGAGATCGAGTTTAGCTAGGTGATTAAACATTAAGGATTTTTAAGCATTAAAAGAGCCTCGAACTTGCGAAAATGTACGAGTAGATTCTGCTGTGACTCTACCTTTGTATAGCCGGTTTATGTATAAGAATCCAGGATTGAGTTGCATTCTTACGTTATTTGTGAATAACATTTGATATTAAAGGATTTTAGGTGGAACCTTTTAAACAAGTTGTTCATATTTCATGTATGCTGATTAGTTTGACATGATACGTTTCTTTATGTGGTTTGGTGTTATATGAATTCATTGTTTTTCAAAATCATGCTATGGTAAGAACTACCATGTCTGAAACTCTGAATTATTTTATAATGTACTCATCGCACTGTATGGCAGTAAATAATATGGACTCAGACTTGCGTTCTTCGGAAGGTGCTGGAGGTAAAACATCATTTCACAAGCCTTCAAATGATCCTTCAAACAGAAAATATCGGCGCAGGTCTCCAGTGAGCGGCTCTTCGTCATCTGATGGTTAGTTCTTCCCACTTAAACTGTTACCATATATTTGAATTTAGTCATTGAATTGGTTGTAAAGTTAATAAGATGGACCAACCCCTTATGGGTGATGTTATAGTCGTTACTAGCTTCTTTAATTGCAAAATGTTTATTTGTTTATTTACATTAGTGGGTTAAATTATTCATGTCGACACACATGTAAAATAACAAGCATGTAGGGCTTTTTTGGCTCTCATGTTTGTTATCCACCTTTTTATTGGTAATTAAAAGCCTTTTTAACTAGCATGTAATACACAGTATTTAGAAGGTATGAGTTTAACACAAGAAGTTGAATGACCCAGCCTGCTATCCTACTGATGTTCTCTAGAAACTGAAAATCGAACTTAACATGTCACCTCGTTTGTTCATGGTATCAAAAGCTGACTAAGGTTTGTGTGCATGGTCTTTTCGCCGATTTGTTTGTTTTGCTAGGATTTGGACTATGTAGGTTTATAATGTTACTTGTGGATATACCTGATGTAATGTAACTAATTTATGGGATTAATGTTATTAAGTTTTTAAGTCCGAAATACATTCTTTTGTGATTTATTGATTGTTCCTGATCATACTAATACACATTATGGGAATTCCTTCCTAGTAGCATCCCCATCGGTAGCTATGTAACTGGTTTGATTTGGCCTTGGGTGGACATATCCTGTCCAGTAGAAGGCAAAAATCCACGCACTGGGCTTTGACATAAATCTTGCTTAATGTTTTTTTGAGATAAGTCACAATTATCTAATTTTAATAATACGATTGGTTAAGAACGTAAATTTCTATCTTGGCATAGTATAGCCTGTCCAAGTGAGCAAATTAACATGCATTTAGTAGGGTGTTTTTTTTTTTTTTTTTTTTTTAAGAAGTCAGTGGATCCTAGGTGAGCAAATTGAGTGTTAAAACTTAAAAGGGAGGTTGAGTGTCGCTAATTGAGTGAATTGACAGAGTCGAGAATGTGGGTTGCGGTAACTGTCTGATGTAAAATGGATATAGGGTGCTGACTGCTGAGAGATGAAAATGGATCAAATATTGAACTAATTTTTAAATGAATGAGATTGCTGTAAGTTTGTGATCCAGTAGGGTGAAATGGCGAATGAATAGCCAACGCATGCATAAACTGTCAACCTAGTAGATAATCAAATAAACACCTCTAAGCGGTGGGGTTAGTATTTCATAAACTCTGTCAATCTAACATATAAGATTATGGATAGTATTTCATAAAATTGTATATAGCCTTTTGAGTTTTTATCTTTTCTACAATATAGTTGTTTTGTGGGCTTTTGGGGTCATCTTCCCCATCAAATATATAACTCCATCAAAGACCAAACAAATCTCTGTTTTCATTAACCTTTAATACACATTCATTAGCTTATAAATGCACGTTTCTATCTCCAAACTAAGTGTAGTACTTTCAAAGAGCTAGCAATTTTCAAACAAAAATTACACTTCATCGGCTAGAACCATGTGTGGCACTCGCCACAGGTAGCTCACACTTAGATCCGCCCCTGCTAGTACAACTTGTGTTTAGACATGGCTGTGATGTTTGGAGTCTAAGTTGGGAGCTACACTTAATAGCTATGTATATTTATGATGATGCAACTATGAAGTTCTCTCAGAGTTGGATATCATGTGTAATGCTATCCAAACCAAACTGGCCAGTGTTTCGAAGAACACGTCTTTACTATATGGTGCTAATATCTTGTGTAATAGTGTGGTACAAGTTTTCTTCCTTGGACCACATGCTTAATAACAAATAAGTGGATAGCCTTTATATATTTTCGAATGTGGGTTATTGTGTTCTTATTTATGTGAAGTAGATGATGCACGTGTAGAGAGCATATCCATTTTGAACATTTACACATCTGCTCATGACATAGTCTGATTCCCAGGGGAGCCTGTCCGAGAGCGTAGTTCTACTCCCACTCANCAAATATTGAACTAATTTTTAAATGAATGAGATTGCTGTAAGTTTGTGATCCAGTAGGGTGAAATGGCGAATGAATAGCCAACGCATGCATAAACTGTCAACCTAGTAGATAATCAAATAAACACCTCTAAGCGGTGGGGTTAGTATTTCATAAACTCTGTCAATCTAACATATAAGATTATGGATAGTATTTCATAAAATTGTATATAGCCTTTTGAGTTTTTATCTTTTCTACAATATAGTTGTTTTGTGGGCTTTTGGGGTCATCTTCCCCATCAAATATATAACTCCATCAAAGACCAAACAAATCTCTGTTTTCATTAACCTTTAATACACATTCATTAGCTTATAAATGCACGTTTCTATCTCCAAACTAAGTGTAGTACTTTCAAAGAGCTAGCAATTTTCAAACAAAAATTACACTTCATCGGCTAGAACCATGTGTGGCACTCGCCACAGGTAGCTCACACTTAGATCCGCCCCTGCTAGTACAACTTGTGTTTAGACATGGCTGTGATGTTTGGAGTCTAAGTTGGGAGCTACACTTAATAGCTATGTATATTTATGATGATGCAACTATGAAGTTCTCTCAGAGTTGGATATCATGTGTAATGCTATCCAAACCAAACTGGCCAGTGTTTCGAAGAACACGTCTTTACTATATGGTGCTAATATCTTGTGTAATAGTGTGGTACAAGTTTTCTTCCTTGGACCACATGCTTAATAACAAATAAGTGGATAGCCTTTATATATTTTCGAATGTGGGTTATTGTGTTCTTATTTATGTGAAGTAGATGATGCACGTGTAGAGAGCATATCCATTTTGAACATTTACACATCTGCTCATGACATAGTCTGATTCCCAGGGGAGCCTGTCCGAGAGCGTAGTTCTACTCCCACTCATAAGAAGGATGACAGGAGGGACTTAGATAAAGATTACAAAAGAAGCCGTCACAGCAGGGACAGTTCAAGCAGGAATGCTGATAGGAGATCTTACGATGATCGTAGGCACGATGATTATAGAAGACGTGAAAAGTGCAATGATCATTCTAGAAGAGATTTCGAACAAAACCGCTCAAGAGATAATGTCGATAGGTATTCTCGAGATAGAACGGATGGCTCAGGACATAGAAGCAGGGACAAGCATAAAAGAGATGATATCAGGGATGAAAAACGATCTGGGAGTTATCATAAAGACACTTCTTGGAGGGATTCTAAGGAGCTGGATGAACCCAAATACACAAGGTTTGAAAAAGGTAAGTCCTATGATCAGGAGACCAAGGGACTCAAGGACCGACATTTTAAGGAGCCTAAAGAGCTGCTTGATGATAAAAGTGTTTTACCCGCAAGGAAGTCAAAGTTTAGCATGGATAAAGATACTGAGTACAGCAAGGATGGTAATTCTTGTTACCGACCTTATGATTGTTTTCTTTCTTTTTTCTTTTTTTAGCAATTTCAAAGTTGGCTACTTTTTTCTGTGAACTTTTTAATTTAGTTTCAAAACATGTGACTGCAGCCAATGAAGTTCAGTCTTCAAGTTCAAAACAAGGTCAAGAAGTTGGTAAAGTGAGTACAGAGCAAGATTTTGTGAAAGATTCTGACATTGATGCTGCAAAGATTGCCGCAATGAAAGCTGCCGAGTTAGGTAAGTATATTGATGTGAAATATTATATTTTACTCACATGGTGACCTTTGCAACCCTGAGAAGTAATAACCTGTCGTTTTCTTTATTGTTTTAGCAATGCTCTATAATTTACCGAGTAGTAGTTAACCTGTGTCGTAATGATAAAAACATTATTTATGTAACTTTTAGGTCCCTGGAAACGTGATCGGAAAATCAAGAGGATCCATGCAAACTGTTGTGCAACAAATATTCTGATATATGCAACTTTTACATTTGTTCCCCCTGTAGTCTTAAACATTCTACTGTCCTCTTTGTTAGGAGATTGTCTTGGATTGGAAAATTAAAATAAGGTCGTAGCATGAAAAGACAGTTTTCATGGTTTAATAATTTAATATTTAGATATCATCTAGTGATAACTCTATTTAATTATTCAGCATGATGAGACATTATGGTTCTAGCACTCTTAAGTTGGTAGATGACGTAGCATATATGGCATTGTCAATTCCCCCTTACTTTAAACTATATACTAATTTACTAGCTCCATTATGCTTAGTATCCTGGAAAATTAATAATCATATTTCTGCTTTTGAATTATTTGTTGAGCAGTTAATAGAAATCTAGTTGGAACGGGCGTCATGTCAACTGACCAAAAGAAGAAGTTGTTATGGGGAAGTAAGAAGAGCACCCCTACTGAAGAGGTATCTCTTGAATTATACTACTCTAGGATAATTAATTTTTCTTCATATCTTTCTCATATGTTGATATTTTTCAACGTTTAACAAATGCACTTTTGGTCATCGTTAAATGCCATAAGACTATTCATTCAATAAATCTGGAGGTGACAGTTGAACCCTTAAAGGCATTCATAAGGGAACAGCTCAATCTGGGTGAAATTTTGTTGATAACGGGGTAAAGGATATAATGGGCTGATTACGTCTAAAAGTCGCCTGATGTGTATTTATATGTTTGCAATGTCCAAAGTTGTTTCTTTTATCTGTAACCACACAACAAAGTTATAACAAACCTATTATGACTCTTACTTGACGTGCCCATTTTGCCATCTCTAAAAAAAAAGAAGTTGACCACTGAAGATGCACTGTTCGGGTTCTTGTTTCTAAGCTCTTATGGTTCTCTGCTTACCGTCTTCTATTCTTTGCTTTGTGCAGTCTGCTCATCGATGGGATGCAACCATGTTTCCTGATCGTGAACGACAAGAGAAATTTAACAAACTCATGGTACGTCTTTCACCTTCCTATACCGTTGTCTTCTCACTCACTCACTGGACAGAGAGGTGGCAATCTCGTCTCATCTACTAATAAATACCTCTGTTAGGGTCATGTTTTATCGCTAACAGGTCAAATTGGTAAATTATCGTTAATATTTAGCTACGAAGAAACTGGTCAAATGGGAAACCCAAAGTGTCATGTTTATGTCTACACTCTACACTCTGCAACCTATAAACTTCTTTTTATAAAAAAGATGTATTATTATTGAAGTGATTCTTTTTTATAGTCATAGAAATGTTTTACTGCACAAAAAGTGTTTTGGGTCAGCAAGCCCCAGATACAAAATTTACTCATTTTGCCACCTCTAAATAGCGAATGCACTGTGTGAGGGGTGTTGTTTGATGATGATGACTAACACATCTTTTAGAGTCTGAGGTTGCATTGGTACATATGGCCAATTGTAGGGTGTGAAGGGGGACACGAAGAAGGTAGAGCAGAACCCCGAGGTTATTGCCGAGAAACAGAAAGAGCTTCAGATGGATTTGGAGAAACAGTATACTGCTGGTCTTCGTCGAAGAGATGGTCGTACTGTCGGTTTAGGTCTTTAATGAAGATTAGGCGTCCGTACTATTGGTATCTGTTGTACTTATGCTCTAGAGACATGTCTCTTTTGTTTTATGCTTTTGAACAACTATGTTATCCTTCAAATATTCTGAACCTGATTATAAAAGTGTGCACTGATCTCCTGAATGCTGTTGAGTTATTATCTTGTCATGAATTGAATGGAGTAGGTATAACTTTAGATCTCCTTTGTAGGCATATATATCAACACTCAAAAACATTTATCAGTTGTGCAACGTGACAATTTTGCTAGAAAGTTGCAACTAAGAAGCTTTAGCTAAAGAATTAGGATCTTAGATGGTAACTGATACTGTGCTCTTTTTAAACATTTTCTCAAAGTTTTCTATAGTTTCTGCAGATATTACAAGCTGTGTACATAACATGCCTTTACAGACATACTTATTATCACATTCCCATTTATTTCTTGCAAACTAGTGAACAACTGTGCATACATGCGCAACGTTTAATATGTATTAACCTCGTCACATCATCTCTCTTAAACTCTTGATCATTTTCCCACACGAACCAGCGATGAGGAGTTCGCCTCCAGTATCTCATGATGACCGCCATCCCTCCGACCTGTCAAAGAATTATCACAGTAGTTTCTGATAGCAGTTAGCTCATACGGCCATGCATCAGTAGCCAGCCATTGCTCCACCTCAAACTCCTGCTGTGCACACGGCTTATCAGCTCGAGTACTAGTCACCTCAACATAGTTACAGTACCACCCGTGGTGTGATCCACTCCCATCCGAAGTTATGTTCATCTCACAGGGCGGCCCTGTCAAACACGGTCCTCGTCCACTAAATATATCCAAATTGCTTCTTTCAAAGTAATCATAGTTTGATCCCATCAAGCCACCCCATGTCTCGATGTTATTGATACGAATGCCATGGCCTGCTGCATCATATAGTGTCAAAGTGATTATAGAGTCTGTCCCACCTTTCCAGACTGAACCGGTTCGTATGTAGACAGTGTACACACAGTCTGAGTTATCCTGTAATGTTTGATGCAAAATGTTAGGCACGTAAATGCTAGTTGGTAAATTATAAAAAAGGCGGTTGTTCTTACGCGTTTGCAGATGGTATTGTTGGCCATGGAGATTAGGATGAATGTGATCATGAACAGCAAATGGTTGACTTTAGATTCTCCCATGTTTGTTCTTGATGATGTACAGTATATGTGCTAACTTTTATGGGTTTTGTATGCATTTGTATATTTTATAGACAGTAATTTGGTATGGGGTTAGGTAAAAGACTATATTTGTTCTAGATGGGTGACCTCAATGTATAATTTAAGATTTTGAATAGATTAATATTTGCGAATATCCCAGTGAGCTTCTTTTGTGTGGATGTATGCGAACTCAGTTTTGCAAATTATGTTGTTTACGACAGATAGTAATTCAACTTAAGTTACTAGTCGAGTTGATCTGTTACCGTTACTTGGATTTATAAACATGCATATAAGTTAGATTCTGTATGTTTATGAACTCGATCATGCTACCTTGTGTATGTCAAAAAAGTTAGATTTTGAGAGAAACCAAGTTTGAACCATCTAAACCTAAAGCATTGCGTTTTAGTCCAAAGCATTGTGTTCATGAGAGTTTTTAGGAGGGGCGAGGAAAGTAAAGGATAGTAAATTACATCAAAATTACTCTCCTAATTTACTTCCCAAATTGAGATGAAATGGAGTGATGTTGATTTTAAAGTTATTTTTTTGTTACTTCCTTCTCTTTTCTTTCCAACTCGGGAACACAAAATAAAAAAAAATAATTTCTTATTCCTCTCCTCTTTACTTCACTCCTTTTTTCCTCTCCATCTCTCTTCTTTCCGTTTTATACTCGGGAACAGAGTGT
>LBNU01008851.1:78852-109032 GCA_014162995.1 Artemisia annua
CGCACAAACAAAAAAAATCACTCTTCTCCTTTCTTTTCCTTTAAATTTGTTTAAAATGAGATTTCGAGGAATTAAGAGGAACTGATGTATAATGCAAAACTTTGTTTTGGAAGGGGGGGGGGGAAACAAAAATTGTTATGGATGACTTCATATAATATATATATAGTTGATATAGTATAGATGTATATATGATAGTTTAATATTATATAACGTATAATTAGTATAAATAGCTAGATGTATAATATATATATATAAATATATATATATATATATGAGGTATATAATTAATGGTTATATCTGTTATATATATATATTGTTAGCTTTGTATTCTTTATACGAATTAAATAGTGTCGTATTCAAGTCTTGAGAATCATTGTAATTAATGTTGCGTTAGAAGCTTTAAGAGTTATATAGTCCATTAGTTCACTAAGATAAAGAGTTAGTCGAAGGGGACCGCAATATTGCTGATAGTTGAAAGCCAAGATCCTTAGCTATATTAAGCATTGATATACCTTCATTACGGGTGAAGTCATCATGTGGAATAACATCAGTGAGTGATATTATATCTTCTTCTTCTCTGTGGTTAATTTTGTGTAATAGAAGGAACAATCTATTTCTTTCATTTTAATTAAATCGGGTTTTGTTATTTAAACGATAAAGAGAGAGGTTTATCTCCATCTTTTTCTTCCTCCCATATTCCACCTAGACTCCAATAACTTAACATGTTTTCCCGTAAAGTGTTCATTTATGTACAATTCCACATCCATCTTCCAACTGGACTTTCAGGCTGGACACAACAAGGAGACCCGAGGGTAGTCGTCAGTCGGCTTCGATCGTCTCTGATGTGGGGCGATTCGGCCAAGGTTGTCGTCTCGGGTGTAAAGGTCGTGATCTCGCCCGATTGAACAAGCCACAAACAAACAAAAAATCACTTCTCCCTTTTCTTTTTTCCTTTTAAATTTGTTTAAATGAGATTTAGAAATTAAAGAGGAACTTGATTATAATGCAACTGTTGAGAAATCTGGTAGGGATGACTTGATATATATATATATATATATATATATATATATATAAATAATTAAAAGTTACACTTTAAGCATTTAAAGTTTGTTTTTACTGTCATTTATTTATAAATAACTAATAATTACATATAACTAATAAGCAACTTGAATTTTATTGAAAATTTGAATTTTATTGTTAAAAAGAATAGATGCCGGTCATCTTACTGTGGCTAAAAGGTCATCTGTAGGTTACAGAAGAGAGAAAGCTGATGTAGTAGAAAAAATGAAGGTTGTTATTAGGGCTAGCCTAATAACTTGATACGTATTTACCTCTCCATCTTCCACTTAAGAGTCCAATATAATAACTTGATATGTGTTTACCTTGGAATGTACCTTAATCTAGGATTCCACTTATTCCCAAAAATTAAAAGTCTCCAATTATATAATTCAAGAACCTCTTATTCATATTTCCTATTAAAAAAAGAACCATTTAATTCATTTTCTCTATCAACCCTAGCTTACAATTGAGTTTCCAAAGGAAACAATACCCAATTAGAGTTTGTTATCAGTAGTGGCCTTTGGATATAATTGAGCCGTATCTACTGGAACCGATATTTGTGCATGGATAGTTATGCTCCGCAGCAAGTAAGGCAACATCATTTCAAAGACTCAGATTACTTATCAGTCAGAAAGAAAATAAGCCTCCGAATACTCCGAAGATTATAGTTATTGAAAATTTTAACAAAAGTTCAAAAAACACATTTTTCTTTATAAATAGGTTTTCATCTATTTTATCGTACGATCGCTATTGTGAGTATTGTGACGACTCTTTTTTAACATCTAATTTATATTCTCTTTCTAAAAAAAACTCAACTCATTCATCTTTTTATAACATGAAACTGTTTACAGTCAATTTTTATTGTGCAGTTTATAAAGAACATGTGTGTTTTGAATTTTCAACACGAAGTTTTTATAGGCTCTATTTTGTGTAGCATTCGGTGGCTTATTTTTTGCCGGCTGATATAAGATACTAACAGATACGAATGCTCCGCTGCATCACGCTTTATTTGAAAAAATACTTGTCGAATGCCGATTTACTAAGGCAGGCTGCATAATGGAAATGTAATATACGTTAAAAGAAAAGGAATAAAAGAAATACAAAAGCCACCAAACTGTACTTCAAAACAAAAAACAGGCTTTGTCCCAAGATATAACGTAACGTTACCCATACAGACACGCTGCGGCAACGCACAAGTGGAAAACCTTGTTATGGGCAAATGCCTTCAATTCCGTATAGCAGCTAATCACTGTATTTTGCGCAAAGGGATGAACCCTGCCAGTTCGTAAACTCAGTATACAGCAAAGGAGTTTTATTAAGGAAATTCAACAAGTATAGCCAAGAAAACATATAAAATGAAAACTGTAGACTTGCTTCAACCCAATTAATTGTACAAATTCCTTAGTGTTTAGTGTTTAATCCAAAGATGATAAATAAAATGTGGACTTGTGGAGTATGTAACTATATGGGCCATAACCAAAGAAAACAAATAGGGCCCAATACAATTCGTCATAAAAAAATATAACACGAAAGAAACAACTTTTTAGCAAAATGAGTCTAATGGCGTACAAACAAGTAGTTTTACGTGATTCGTGTGATTCTATTGTCATATACACTTACATCGAAAAATAATTACGAAAAATGACACGATCCAACCAAAAGATGTCAAACACCTTAGAATAATCCAAGAGCGTTGTCGAGTCTCCTTTATCATTTTTTTTTTTTTTTTTCTCTCTCAACATTAAGCTCTATGTGGCTTATTGATTTTTTAGTGGTAGTGAGTAGTGACTCAAAAGTTTCAAGAGTAAGGATCAAATGAGAAATAAAACTAAAATGAGAAGGATGAGAAGAAACCACAACCGCACATTTTAGATGTACCTACAAAAGTAGATGCATCTCCACTTAATTCTTTTTTCCTTATTCGAAATGTGTGGCCAGGAATATTTCTCACTCTTCTCATTTGATTTTCTCTTCTCACTAGATCTCTTCCCATTCAAAACAAAGCCTGAAGTTCAAATATGGTAACTCCCATATATCTATTTGTAAGCTTAGCAGGCGTCGCTTGATCATTTGAAATTTTCTCGTATTCAAAAACACTTAAACTAAAAAAAGTTTTCTAACTTGTGTTATGCTGATGCAAGATTAGAAATATCAACTCGATTACCGTCTTTACAAGTGAATTGATATTAATGAATTATCTTAATTTGTGATATTTGAAACATAATCTGGTATACATCAAACATGATCGAAAAATATGTTAACCGAAAGACTGCTAGGAAAAAAAAAAGTAAAATAAATAAATAAATAAATAAATAAATAAATCCAACAGAACAATAGATTTACAATTGAATTCCATCAAGACCCAAACATGATTCATAAAGTAAAAATTTAAAAGACAATAATCAACAAAATTTAAATTACAATTTATGCCAATGCCAAATGATGAATATCCATAACCGTTTGTAGCATCATTGTTCACAACAACAAATCGCGTGAGTATGTTGAAGTTCTCGTTACGAATCATATCCCAAACGACAATTGGGCTCGTCATTTTTTCTTCACGCATACATATATATAAGCATAAACCAAAATTGAACTAAACATTAAATTATTGTACAAATGAAATGTTACATAATAAACATTATAGAGTACTAGAACTCTAAAAGTGCAATATACGGTCACGAGAATAATACAAATACAATTATTAAAAGATTAACGAATCATTTGTCTATATAAAATTAATATGCATGTAACAATGAGAACTAAAGGTTGACAACTTGACACGAAGTCAGGTCGTGTATGGGGGTTCTTTTTCTATTCTTTTGTTACAACACATCGTCAACTGTTTTTGTTTAAGAAAGGTTAAAGACTAAGTTATGTTATTAAAGGTGAACCTACTGCCATACAATAGTCAATATTTATAAATATGCCATACAATGGTCAATATTTTTCTTAAAAGCAATCAGTTGGTAAAAACTTAATTTTATAAAACGAAAATTAGTCTAAGCAAAAAAAACGAAACCTGTTTTTTTCGCCTTGCTCCCTTATCCTAAAAATCTATACTACTTATCGTTTTGTTATCTTTCATAAGTTTTTTCCACTAATGACTCCAACAAGATCCCTAAAAGTCGTGATAATTGTTGCCACTCGACATTTGTTAATGGGGCCAAAAGAAGAGAGGTCCACTTATATATTGTGTGGAGTTAAAATCTTGTGTGTTGGGCCAGCTTTGTTTACTCAAACTCAATAATTTAAAGGAGAATGAATGGGTCGACGTAACTTTTGATCATGTTGTTTTCAGCCATTTGCCACCACAAAACAGTTCTTTTGTTCAAACTTCATATAAGTCCACAATAACCACATATATCTTTCGTCTTTCAAGTAAAAAGCCTTCAGACGCNTATTGATTTTTTAGTGGTAGTGAGTAGTGACTCAAAAGTTTCAAAACAAAGCCTGAAGTTCAAATATGGTAACTCCCATATATATGGAGTACATGTCGAACGATCCGGTATCTATTTGTAAGCTTAGCAGGCGTCGCTTGATCATTTGAAATTTTCTCGTATTCAAAAACTTAAACTAAAAAAAGTTTTCTAACTTGTGTTATGCTGATGCAAGATTAGAAATATCAACTCGATTACCATCTTTACAAGTGAATTGATATTAATGAATTATCTTAATTTGTGATATTTGAAACATAATCTGGCATACATCAAACATGATCGAAAAATATGTTAACCGAAAGACTGCTAGGCAAAAAAAAGTAAAATAAATAAATAAATAAATAAATCCAACAGAACAATAGATTTACAATTGAATTCCATCAAGACCCAAACATGATTCATAAAGTAAAAATTTAAAAGACAATAATCAACAAAATTTAAATTACAATTTATGCCAATGCCAAATGATGAATATCCATAACCGTTTGTAGCATCATTGTTCACAACAACAAATCGCGTGAGTATGTTGAAGTTCTCGTTACGAATCATATCTCAAACGACAATTGGGCTCGTCATTTTTTCTTCACGCATACATATATATAAGCATAAACCAAAATTGAACTAAACATTAAATTATTGTACAAATGAAATGTTACATAATAAACATTATAGAGTACTAGAAATCTAAAAGTGCAATATACGGTCACGAGAATAATACAAATACAATTATTAAAAGATTAACGAATCATTTGTCTATATAAAATTAATATGCATGTAACAATGAGAACTAAAGGTTGACAACTTGACAGTTGACACGAAGTCAGGTCGTGTATGGGGGTTCTTTTTCTATTCTTTTGTTACAACACATCGTCAACTGTTTTTGTTTAAGAAAGGTTAAAGACTAAGTTATGTTATTAAAGGTCAGGGTCGTCTCATGGATTTTGGGGGCCCTGTGCTATATCGACAATATTGGCCTCTCACATAACATCAATGATTTAAATATGTAAAACTTGTTCAAAAAAATTATATGTGTAAAACAATTATAGAAAAAAGCAAGCATCCGTAAACAATAGAAGAATTGTATAACATGTCTTAATTTATCTCATTTTTTGTGTAAGAACGACCGGACCCGTTTAAATGCTCTTTATAGAAAATGTGTAAAAAGAAGATCACTTAAATAACAAATTGGACTAGATTAAACAACTTTCTCAAACCTTGAGCTGAAAGTGTAACTGTTGTGAATCCATTTGTACTTGTCTAGGGATAGAATCAAAAAAATAGGATAAAAGTGTAATATTCATAAACCTTAGGATTCAAAGTAAACATTACCCATGTTATCATCTTCAAAACTGATATATACTCGTACCTTTCAGTCGTATGAGTATGACTCTGTTTTTCTTTCTCTTTCAATTATTTAAAACCGATATACCGAATTAAATTAGCCTTGCATCATAAAATCGGCGGCCCTAAAATTTTTGGAGGCCCTGTGCGGTTGCACACTTTGCACACCCTAAAATCCGGCCATGCCAAGGTTCATTCATTGGTATCTCTTGTACACTAAACCTGAAGGTTTTTGTTTTCCCTTCTCTTTTCTTCCCTAAACTGATCGGCAAACACCCCTATCTAGGGCTTGTCGATTTTTGTTTTACACAAACAAAAGTATTCACTTTGATCTTGCAATCTCTTTTATTCAATTGAGTTTGTGTATACAAGAACGAGGTAACAACACACCATTGTTNTATTAGTGAAATGAATTTATTTTATTTAATGAAATGAATAAAAAAATAAAGTTGTAAGTGGTGGGGCCCAAATGAAGAAGTTGAGGTTAGTTGTTAGTGAGGAGAGAGTTAATTGTGAAGAGGTGTTGGGGTGATGTGGCACCGGTGGGGCCCAAACGAAGAGGTTTGGCTTGCCACCACACCCAGTGTTCAGGCCGAATATTTGTACAATAGTTATCCAAGCTTTATATGGAACACACTTAACTCAGTTGGCCATATGAGTTCTTTCTGAAACTTGGGGATGGTTTTACCCGAGTTCGAGTCTCGCAAGTGACAAAAAAATCCGGATTTTCCTTTTAGTGCGTAGCCGTGAGTTCTGGGGGTTTCCTTTCGCGGGTCTCTCCTAGTGGTTCGGGCCTGCCCGTTTGGATGGTTTAACTCGAGGGGTCGGATTTCAAGTGTAGTGTCGTTTTAAAAAAAAAAAGTTAATAAATAGAACTCGGTGATTTATTGTACGTGAAAGTAATTTGTATACTCTATCAATGACAAATTAGGACGATTAGATATTTAGATCTAAGCATCAGCACATCACAACCTTTATTTAAAACTCAATGAATTTATAAACATTTTCAGATTATAAATCTGTTTTCAATATAGATATACCTATCAATATAATAAAACACATTGAACACTTTCAAAATACTTAAACTTTTGGGTAAAATGCAAAAATGGTCCCTAAACTTCCACGAAATCGCAGAAATGGGACCGAGACAAAAAGTAACGCAAAAAAGCCACTAACGTTACGCAAATGTGCAAAAAAGCCACCGAGAGCGCTTTTTTGCTAACTTCCGTTAGTCAAGGGTATTATCGCATGAAATGACTAATATACCCCTTTAACTTCATATACAACCCTCATTGTTACCGCCAACTCTATACCAAATTAACCCGAACACCTATTCAGATACAATTCTAATTAACGTATGGTTTCGGTTAGATTACATCGATCGCCCATGCCTTTAAACGATACGGTAAGACACAGTGCATTTTCCTATTTACTTGAACTTTTTTTTTTTTTTTTNAAACAGAAGAAAAGAGTGGCGGGAGTGATTCAGAGGATTTGGATTATAATCCAAATGATGATGAAGTGATTTATGATGATGATGAGCTAATTGAAGATGTTCCCGTAAGTAAGTATGATTTGCTATGCAATAAAGACTGTGAACATCAATCAGGTATACCTGTTTTTACGAAACATTATGCACTACTTAGAGAGTATGCCCAAGAGTTGGTTAATCAAAATCCAGGCACTACTGTTAGGATTGATGTACAGCTAGAACCAAATCCAGAAAGTTCAACAAGTACTTTTAAAAGGGTGTATGTGTGTTTGGGAGTTCTGAAACAAGGTTTCAAAGCTTGTGGTAGAGAATTCTTAGGATTAGAGGGATTCTCCATGTCAGGTCCTTTTCCAGGTGAATTACTAACAAAAGTTGGGATTGATGCAAACAATGGTATTTATCCAGTAGCATATGCTGTAGTTGATGCAGTAAATAAGGCAACTTGGTGTTGGTTTTTGAAACTACTAGGAGAGGATCTTGGTATAGAAACCAACTGCAAGTTCACTTTCATTTCTGATAGGCAAAAGGTGCACATTTCTATTGTATAATTAATCATGTGTTTTATGCACAATGAGAACATGTAAAGTTTTAACACCATCCATAACCTTACCTGTTTACAGAGATTGATACAAGCCGTTGCTAGTGTGTTTCCAAATGCTGAACACAGGTTTTGTGTTAAGCATATTCATGAGGAAATGAAGTCACATTTAAAAGGAGGTGTTTACAAGGACATGCTTTGGAAGGCTGCAAGAGCCACAACTGTTGGTGAATTCAACAAAGAGATGGATCATCTGAAGAATAACAATGCTGCAGCTTATGATTGGTTGCTGAAGATTCCAGCTGAACAATGGAGCCGATCACATTTTTCAGGTAATTCATTAAGTGGCACTAGACAAAAGCATACTGATAATTGATCATATATTAATACATAATGTGTGATTTGTTTAACAGGCAAATCCCTATGTGGACTACTCTTAAACAACATATGTGAGGTGTTCAATAGCCAGCTAAATGATGTCAGAGATAAATCCATCATCACTTGTCTTGAATATATCAGGGAGTACTTGATGAATAGGATTGTGGTAGTTCAGCAAATAATAGAAAAGAGTGTTGGACAACTTACTTCTACTGTGCAAGCCATGTTTGATGCAAACAAAAAAGAAGCTACTGATTGCGTTGTTGAATGGATTGAAGCTTCGTTATATAAAGTATATGTGCCTAACGAGGATCATTGTGTTGTTAACATGGATAGGAAGGAGTGTGGTTGTAGGATGTGGGAGCTGACTGGAATACCATGTAAACATGATGTGGCTGCAATAAACTACATGAATGAGGATGGAAGAGCAGTTGGTATACCTGAAGAGTGGGTTCATGCTGCTTACAGACTAGAAACATGGGCACGTATGTACTCATTCAAGATCAGTGGCTGTTCTAGCCGAAGATACTGGCCAAGAATTGACTCTACAACAGTAATAATACCACTCATTCACAGACCTCAAGTTGACAGACCAACTAAAAAGAAGAAGTCAGATGATGAGCATGCAACTCCAAGTTCTGCATGTGTTAGCCACTGATCTTTGAACAATATGTTTCACTTTATTGTCTTTTGGATTCTATGTTTGTACTCTATATTTAACTTTATTGTCTTTTGAACAATGTTATATGTATGTCTTTGTTTATTCATGTTATATGTCTGTGTTTGTCTATTCATTGTATGTGTATTGAGGAGTTGGGATGAAACTGTTAAAATGGGTCAATTGATAACTTAGTCATTTCTTAGAAAGAGTATTTTTAGTACAATGGGTCAAACTGAAAACCTGTGCGCACTAATTACGCCTCTACCTACAAGATAGAGATTGCTATGAGGGAATACCTGAGGGGTTTGGTTTATGCAGGTTAGGGTGGGTAAATTTTGTAAAATTTTGGTTATAGTTTAATGAATGAAATGAATCTTATGTGTTCAAATATGGTTTATTAACTTGTCAATGTACCAATTGCATTTTGACTTTCCAAAGTCAACCTACAAATGTTAAATGGGAGTGATGTATACACTCATGCCAAACAGCCCCTATCTAATAATTACTCATAAACTGTATCATTGTACCTTGTGAATGTTGAAACACAAACATAAAGATCAAAAATTGAAACACAAACATATTAGTAACATAAAGATCGAAACTTTCATTGATCATACGAGTTCACAACCATTACATCACCCAAAAGTTATCTAAACACACACTAGTTTAGTAGTTGGAACCGCTACCTTCCGCATCACCCTTTTTCTTCCTTTTCTTCAATTCTTTTTCTTTCTTGTCCTTCTTATCCTTCAGATACTTAAACACAACTTCAAGACGGGAAATCCTCTCTCCCAAATCATCAAACTTTGGTAAAACGGTATCCACAGTCTCTTCCTTCTCCTCCTCCTCCTCCTCCGAATCACTCAAAAGCGCTTCATAATAGCCATCTTGTTTCCTAAGATAGGTCAGAATCTCAGTTCTTAACTCTTTAGGAATCTGCCTATAAGAACCATACTCATCAATTGGTTCTGCGCCATATGCATCAAGAAGTAAATCATTTAGATAATAGGTTCTTAAAACTTTGTCAAATTCCTTTACCATTGTTTGCCATCGTCGGTTGTTTTGATCGTTGGGATTATGTGTGTTTCGGTGGAATGTGTGTGTGGTTTGGTGTATTTAAATAAGCGGGATAAAGATAAACTGAATAGTCCCTATGCAATCGCTTGGGTTGCCGAGTTACACAAAAAGGAGGGAAAGGTTAATCTCTTCGGATGCCACGTGTGTTTTGGCTCCAAACTTAAGTTTATAACTTTGCAAATTTGGTCATTGAAATAAAGTGTGGGTAGTCAAAGGAGGGAAATGAGTGAAATGGCGATAATACCCTTGACTAACAGAAAAACTAACGGAAGTTAGCAAAAAAGCGCTCTCGGTGGCTTTTTGCACATTTGCGTAACGTTAGTGGCTTTTTTGCGTTACTTTTTGTCTCGGTCCCATTTCTGCGATTTCGTAAAAGTTTAGGAACCATTTTTGCATTTTACCCTAAACTTTTAAACATCTTCAAAATTCTATGACATACATATGTGACATAGGCTTGAAATATTCATCACTATAGTTTATACCTTTTTAGACATCTTCATTTTTTTATAAACTTTTTTACTATATAATGATGCTCTACATATAACTTATAAAAGATTGTAATCAAAAGCATCAAATTCCGATCACACAAATGCGCAAACACGAATATTTGAACGCGAAACCTGTAAAGTGTAACCTTTTTAATCCGACTTTTATATATATACTTTAGCACTTGGTCCCCTTATTCTAACTTTAATTTGCTATACTCGATCAATCCTCGTGTGTACTTAATTGAATCTTAGTAACAAAAGATAAAGGGCACAGTTGCTTGAAAAATATGTTAATTTATAGGATTTTGTTATTGAGACAATCTGATTTATGTTACACAAGTTTTTATCAGAGTAACCTCATTTTGTATACTTTTAAAATTACTGGTTTGTGTTTGCTTTATTTAATTAACTGATCAACGTAATTTCCTTAGCATTTTATGAAGGTTGAACGCAAGTGAAGTATAACCGCATTTAACTAATTATGTAACTACAAAAAAAGATGTTGTGTCTCTTGAACGACTTTGGAATACATGTATGAAGTATTAAATCCCACATCGGTTGAAAAAAAGAGATTTAGCTTGTTTGAATATTGCGGTATATATGGTTTGTGTAGGTTGATAGTAGTATTACATTGTCACACGTGTTTCTTTGGGTGGTTTACATATATGATATACCATCCTTATAGAGTCACAGTGTTCAATTTATACGAGTTCTTAACCTTTTGTTACTATAATGTACGTTTTCTATTTTAGTAAGTAAGTAGTCCCATAACAACGTCGGCAATGTACATCTTCTATTTTAAGTAGCAGCTAGTTCCATTACATCGTAACCATAGGATATATAAGAGTTCATTACCCAAGGTTGTTTATAAGCTAGCCATAAAAAATCTAAATTACTATGTATCAAGCCAAAATATTAATATAGAACTCATATTTGCTATAGAACTAATGAACCATTCTCAGCCACTCATTTTTTTATCAAAATAAAAAAAAACAAACTTTCACCATTTTTTAAAAAATTAAATATCTCGTAAACCGTAAATCGTTACGTGAAAAAAAATATCATCGCGATGAGAATTAAATTATCTTTCTATAGACATGCATTGTTATATTTTTTTTTGAACAGCAAATTTTATAAAACTAGCAAGAAGCTAGAAAAACAATTACAAGGAAATTAAATGAGGGTTTTATAACCAATCTACCCAAGAAAAGGAAATTTTTCTACGAGAACGACTAATACACCAATTAAAAGAACAAAGAACAATATCATCAAAAACCTCGGAGCGTTTGGGAGGACTCTCTTCAAAAATAGTGCGATTTCGAAGCTTCCAAATAAACCACCAAGAAACACAAAAGACCGCCTCTAATAATAANTTAACGTAATTTCCTTAGCATTTTATGAAGGTTGAACGCAAGTGATAGAGTGCATATTGTATTGTCTCAGTATAACCGCATTTAACTAATTATGTAACTACAAAAAAAGATGTTGTGTCTCTTGAACGACTTTGGAATACATGTATGAAGTATTAAATCCCACATCGGTTGAAAAAAAGAGATTTAGCTTGTTTAAATATTGCGGTATATATGGTTTGTGTAGGTTGATAGTAGTATTACATTGTCACACGTGTTTCTTTGGGTGGTTTACATATATGATATACCATCCTTATAGAGTCACAGTGTTCAATTTATACGAGTTCTTAACCTTTTGTGACTATAATGTACGTTTTCTATTTTAGTAAGTAAGTAGTCCCATAACAACGTCCGCAATGTACATCTTCTATTTTAAGTAGCAGCTAGTTCCATTACATCGTAACCATAGGATATATAAGAGTTCATTACCCAAGGTTGTTTATAAGCTAGCCATAAAAAATCTAAAGTACTACTCCCTCCGTCCCAAAATTATTGTCCAGTTTGAATTTTCAAAGTCAAACTGGTTCAACTTTGACCATAAATATATGTTTTTTATTATATAATACTTGATGAAAAATTATACCATTGAAAAGTGCACTTAAAACTCAATCCATTTATATATTTTGTATCAAATATTATATAACACGCACAAAAATATTTAAGGTCAAAGTTGAAGAAGAAAGACTAAAAAAGTCAATAGTGGACAATAAATGTGGGACGGAGGGAGTATGTAACAAGCCAAAATATTAATATAGAACTCATATTTGCTATAAAACTAATGAACCATTCTCAGCCACTCATTTTTTTATCAAAATAAAAAAAAAAACAAACTTTCACCCTTTTTTAAAAAATTAAATATCTCGTAAACCGTAAATCGTTACGTGAAAAAAAAATACCATCGCGACGAGAATTAAATTATCTTTCTATAGACATGCATTGTTATATACTTTCGACGAAATTTATATAGGTGGCTATGATTAGTTGATTGGTTCTATGACAAATATGAGTTATATGTTGATCTCATCTCTATGTAACAATTCATTACAAACTCCTTAACTGTAAATTTACAACATCATCTCCGGGCATCATATGCCAAATTTCAACTATACAACGAACAATGCCCCACCCTTGAGATTTTAACTGATTACAAACTAATTAGAAGTCGATAACTCAATACTATAAGGGTAAACTCGACGTCCCCAGGATAAAACATATATTTTCAACATATGATGTGTTGTAGCAATGAAATATTTCCGCTAATTCACGAAACCTTTTATCCTTACTCACTGAACATGAAATTCTATACTGCTTATCGTTATCTTAGTTTTGCCATTATTTTAAAACATTTTTCCACTAATAAAACCAACAAAATCCAATAAGCAGTTGCGATAGTTGTTGCCACTCGACATTTGTTAATGAGGTCAAAAGAAAAGTGGTCCACATATATTTTGTAGAGTTAAAATCGTACACAGACTCAATAACTTTCAGGAGAATGAGTTGGCGTACCTTTAGGTTATCAATCAAGTGAAAGAGGAAACTATATAACCTATAGTAGATTTTAATCAAAAGTATCAGAGTCCAATCACACATAATTAAATGTGCAAACAAGAATATTTGAACTTAAAACGTGTAATTAGTGTAACCTTTTTAATCCGACTTTTATATGACTTGGTCCCTTATTCTAACTTTGCAATATTCGAATCAATTCTCAAGTGTACTTGAATTAATCTAGTAACAAAATATAAAGGGTTCAATGGCCGGGCTCAAAGATACATTTATTTATTGGATTTTGTTCTTAAGACAAACATTTTTTTTCCCCCTCTCCAGAGTATCCTCAGTTTATAATTATATACTTTAAAAATACTGGGTTGTGTTTGTTTTATTGAATTAAATAGTTAACGTAATTTCCTTAGCGCTTTATGAAGGTTGACCACAAGCGATAGAGTGCATCGCTACATCCAATTGTATTCTCTCAGTATGACCGCATTTAATTTTGTTATCCATTTTCTAGTACATTCAAAAGAAAAACAACGTTTAAAGAGGAACATACAATTATGTGAGTACAACCCAAAGATGTTGCATCTCTTGAGCAACCTTTTTGAATACTTGTATGGTATCCCACATCGGTCTAGAAAAAGAGATTTTGCTTGTTTATATATTGCGTTGTATATAGGCTTTGCGCGTTGATGGTAGTATTATGTTGCCAGAAAATTCCGGTTCGGTGGAGGATTTACGTATATACCACACCGACAGTCATTATCTGCTCAATTTATACGAATTATTAATTTTTTATGACGACGATGTACGTTTGTTATTTTAATTATCTATATCATACACTAGTTATAATGCCCGCGCACGCGCGGGTTTTTTTTTTAAATTTTTTGAATCATATATTTTTATTTATTAAAAAACAAATAATTTAATCTTTGTTTTGTTTGATTTATGATGTTTAATTATAGTTTTTTATTATTAAAGATAATTATTTAAAAATTTTAATCCTATTGTTAATTGTATCTTATCTATATTTTTTGTATTTATCTTCTACTTGTGTTATGGATAAATATAAAATATTATCTAATAAGAAAAAATCTTTTTTTCTAAATAATATTATTACTAAATAAGGTATGGTTTAGTTTTTTTGAAATGGAAAAGTCCCCACTTGGGGTTTTGTTTTATTATATAAAAGATTTCACATTGGACCATCTCCCGAGAACGAATAAACTATTATGTACATATAACATTTCACAATTGACGGTGCCTCTACCCTCCCCATACACTAAAATAATACTACCTCCGTCCCATATTCCTTTTTCAGTTATCCCAAATTAATTGTCCACTTCCATAATAAATCAAGTTTACCATATTATCCTTACTTGTACTCCCTCCGTCCCATATTAAGTGTCCACTTTCATAATGCACAAAGTTTTAGGAGATTCCACTAACTAAACTCTCCACCAATCAAATATTAATTTTACCCACTAAAGTCTCATCTTATTAGTTGAAAGGTACAAGTGGACACTTAATTTAGGACAATCAAAGATTCCATTGTGGACACTTAATATGGGACGGAGGGAGTAATTATTATTACAAACTTTAAAGAAGTTGGAAATTAATTGTTTAAGGGTAAAACTGTGTTTGTGCAAAAAGTAAGAAAGAGAAAGCTGTAATGATGATGTTTTTCTTAAACTGTGTGTTTTTTGTCTGTGCACAATAATTTTGGGACGGAGGGAGTATTATCTGGGCCAAGCCCATGTGTCTGAGCCCGTACTTTTGACAAATGTTGGCCTTTCAGGCCCATAAATGACCCACATTCTGTCCGAGCTTATCCCATTACTACTTCGTAATTCGTATAACGAAACGTTTTCTCATACTTTTCTCACCTTCTTCGAGAAGCATTCTGGGCTTTCTTACACACACCAACACCGAGGTAGGTAACACCTGCAGATCTGGTGTAGAATAACTTCTTCAAAAAAAAAATTCTTATTAATTTTATTACATTTTCTTTGTTGTTGTTTTTGTTGTTGTTGTTTCTCATGTTGCGTGCTGTTTGTGAAGTCCAGTTGTTAACAACCGCTAAAATTACCATACATATTTGCTATGTACGTTTATTGCATGTTTATGTGGATGATCTTTCTATGTACTTTTCTTCATTGTCTTTTGTGTTTGTTGCTATAACATTGTCTTTTGTCTTTTGTGCATAGGTTGTTAGATACTTTATAAGTTGCATGGCCTTTAAAAGTGTTTGCCATAACCTTTACATCCTTTTCTATTGCTTTTCCGTTTCCTGTTTTTGGCCTGTGTATACATATGTATTTTTCTCCCAATATGAAAACCAAAAATAAAGCTAAACGTAAGTCTCGAAGCCAACTACCTCTTTCGCCCGAGCGTGCCATTTCTTCTGATGGTGTCAATTAAGGCATTGCTATTGCTTCTGCCGGTGTAGATATGGCTGCTAGCGGCCAGTACCCTCCGTTGGTGGATTTAACAGTGGTTTACAACTAATATAGTGACAACTATTAACAAACCTATCGTGTTACGATGCAACCTTTTGTAAATGCCCCTGCCGCAACGCGGCGGGTTACCGCCACTCGTTCCATTACATCGTCTACATATATACCATCACATAGAGTCATCACGTGCTCAATTTTTACGAATTTTTAACTTTTTGTGACGACGATGTACATTTTCTATTTTAATAAGTAGCTAGTTCCATTACATCTATAGAAAAAACGTAGCTATAGAAAAAGAACTAGATTGAATCGCTTAACGTCTAATAATAACTTATCCTAGCTATAAAAAATGTATCAAGATAATATACCCATATACGTAACAACTACTACGTAACATGTTTTGCTTGTACGTTTTCCAGTGTACATGAACCTTCTTATGGTACGAAAGAAATGTCAACATATGAAAATCTAAGGCCGACTACTATGTCTACAATAGTTATTCAAAGCGATACAAATGCATCAATATTGTATTGTCTCAGTATAACCGCATTTAATTTTGTTATCCAGATCCTCATAGCTTCAAAAGAAAAACAATGTTTATAGAGAACATACTAATTATGTAATTACAACAAAGATGTTGCGTCTCTTGAGCGACTTTTTCGAATACTTGTATGAAGTATTAGATCCCACATTGGTTGATGATAAGAGATTTAGATTGTTTATATATTGCGGTATATATGGTTTGTACAAGTTGATAGTAGTATTACGTTGCCACTAGTGTCTCTTTCAGGGTGGTTTACATATACGTTATACTATCCTGGTCGAATCACTTGTGCTCAATTTATACGAGTTATTAACTTTTTGTGACTATAATGTATGTTTTATGTTATAATAAGTAGTTAGTCCCATAACAACGTCCGTAATGTGCATCTTCTATTTTAAGTAGTAGCTTGTTCAATTACATCGTAAGTTCGTAACCATAGGATATACAAGAGTTCATTACCCAAGGTTGTTTATAAGCTAACCATCAAACATCTGAAGTACTATATGTAACAATTCGTTACAAACTCCTTAACTGTAAATTTCTAACATCGTCTTCGGGCATCATAGGCCAAATTTCAACTATACAATAAACAATGCCCCATTCTTAAGATTTTAACTGAACACAAATTAAACTTATTAGAAGTTGATAACTCAATATTATAAGGGTAAACTCGACGTCCCCTGGATAAAACATATATCGTCAACATATGATGTGTTGTAGCAATGATATAGTTCTGCTAATTCACGAAACCTTTTATCCTTATTCTCTGAACATGAAACACTATACTGCATATCTTTTTCATAGTTTTGTCATTATTTTATAAGTAACATTTTTCCACTAATGACATCAACAAAATCCAACTAATAGTCGCGATAGTTGTTGCCACTCGACACTTGTTAATGGGGTCCAAAAAAAATGGTCCACATATATTGTATAGAGTTAAAATCGTACTCAAATTACTCAATAAATTTCAGGAGAATGGTTTAACGCACCCTTTATGTTACGTTGTTTTCAGCCCTTCGACACCACAAATTCACGAGTCATAACAACCACATATTTATCATGTTGACTATCGATTTTCTAGTGCCAGCTGTTAAGGACTTCTCAAACGAGGTCTCAAGTTAAAATATGGTAACTCTCACGGTATATATTTGTAAGAGTAGTATATGTGGCTCAAATAAAATATTTCTCGAATCTGGAAGACATAATGTAAACTAAGATTAGCATATGTTACTAAAATGTACTTTAGTTGTATTTCCTTATGTTATTTCTACTCAAAAGTCAAAACACAAAATAGACGATGTTGATTATCGTACGTGAAAGTATTTTGTAACTATACTTTATCAATGACAAATTAGGACAATTAGATTTAAGAATTTTTTACAAGTGAGTTAATTTGTTACTTAACAAAAAAGATGTTACAAATTTTAAACAATATATATATCAATCAAGTGAAAGAGGAAACTATACATAACAAAAAGATGTTACAAATTATATGAGTACAACAACAAAGATGTTGCATCTCTTGAGCAACCTTTTTGAATAATTGTATGGAGTATTGGATCCCATATCGGTTGAAAAAAAGAGATGGTACTTGTTTATATATTGCGTTGTATATGGCTTGCGTAAGTTGATAATAGCATTATGTTGTCGTTAGATGTTTGTATGCGGGTAGTTTGCATATACTACCGAGACATCGATGTCCAATTTATACGAGTTATTAACTTTTTGTGACTATGATCAGTGACGGAACCAGAAAAATAGCTTGTTGGGGGCAATTTTTATTTATTTATTTATTTTTTTTTTTGACAATAGCAACAAAATGCGGAAGAAAAAACTATGATTGAAATAATAAATCGATGAAGGATTTATAAGGTTTTAAATCGTTATGGGATGTTTGTCTCCGGATAGTATACATATACTACTGAGATACAGTCATCCATGTCTACTTTACACGAGTTATTAACTTTTTGTGACTATGATCAGTGACGGAAGCAAAAAAATAGCTTGTGAAGGGCAACTTTTTATTTTTATTTTTTTGTCAATAGCAACAAAATGCTGAAAAAAAAATTGTGATCGAAATAATAAATCAAGCATTGTTACTTAGAGATGAAGGATTTATAAGGTTTTAAAGTGTTGAATGTTGGATTTTAGTATGTGGGTGGAGGTTAATTTGAGTTTTAAGTCAGAGGCACTTTCGAAAAAAGATCAAAATTCAAAATAAATAAAAATAATAAATAAAATAAATAAAATTACATTATTTCAAATTTTTTGACGAGCCTTGGAGAGCATCAGCCCCCATAGTTATACCATGGTACCGTCCCCGTCTACGATGTATATTAGAAATATGTTGTCATGGGTTGTTTGTCTCTAGGTAGTTTACATATACTACCGAGATACAGTCATCCATGTTCAATTTATATTAGTTGTTGATTTTTTGTGACTATAATGTACGTTANTATGTTACTAAAATGTACTTTAGTTGTATTTCCTTATGTTATTTCTACTCAAAAGTCAAAACACAAAATAGACGATGTTGATTATCGTACGTGAAAGTATTTTGTAACTATACTTTATCAATGACAAATTAGGACAATTAGATTTAAGAATTTTTTACAAGTGAGTTAATTTGTTACTTAACAAAAAAGATGTTACAAATTTTAAACAATATATATATCAATCAAGTGAAAGAGGAAACTATACATAACAAAAAGATGTTACAAATTATATGAGTACAACAACAAAGATGTTGCATCTCTTGAGCAACCTTTTTGAATAATTGTATGGAGTATTGGATCCCATATCGGTTGAAAAAAAGAGATGGTACTTGTTTATATATTGCGTTGTATATGGCTTGCGTAAGTTGATAATAGCATTATGTTGTCGTTAGATGTTTGTATGCGGGTAGTTTGCATATACTACCGAGACATCGATGTCCAATTTATACGAGTTATTAACTTTTTGTGACTATGATCAGTGACGGAACCAGAAAAATAGCTTGTTGGGGGCAATTTTTATTTATTTATTTATTTTTTTTTTTGACAATAGCAACAAAATGCGGAAGAAAAAACTATGATTGAAATAATAAATCGATGAAGGATTTATAAGGTTTTAAATCGTTATGGGATGTTTGTCTCCGGATAGTATACATATACTACTGAGATACAGTCATCCATGTCTACTTTACACGAGTTATTAACTTTTTGTGACTATGATCAGTGACGGAAGCAAAAAAATAGCTTGTGAAGGGCAACTTTTTATTTTTATTTTTTTGTCAATAGCAACAAAATGCTGAAAAAAAAATTGTGATCGAAATAATAAATCAAGCATTGTTACTTAGAGATGAAGGATTTATAAGGTTTTAAAGTGTTGAATGTTGGATTTTAGTATGTGGGTGGAGGTTAATTTGAGTTTTAAGTCAGAGGCACTTTCGAAAAAAGATCAAAATTCAAAATAAATAAAAATAATAAATAAAATAAATAAAATTACATTATTTCAAATTTTTTGACGAGCCTTGGAGAGCATCAGCCCCCATAGTTATACCATGGTACCGTCCCCGTCTACGATGTATATTAGAAATATGTTGTCATGGGTTGTTTGTCTCTAGGTAGTTTACATATACTACCGAGATACAGTCATCCATGTTCAATTTATATTAGTTGTTGATTTTTTGTGACTATAATGTACGTTAGTATTATGTTGTCATGGGATGTTTGTCTCCTTGTAGTTTACATATACTACCGAGATACACTAATCCATGTCCAATTTATACGAGTTAAGTGAAAGTATTTTGTAACTATAGGCTATAAATGACAAATTAGGACGATTAGATTTAGGGAAAATTCCAATTTTAAGCCTAAAATCGAATTTTAAATCACTATTGAGTCAACTTTTATACAACTTCCAATTTTGGTCATGTGCGACCTATGCGACTGTGCTACCCACTTAAAATAGTGACACGTGTCCAGTTGATTTGATATCTTGTCTTCTTATTAAGAGTACAAAAAGACTATATTACCATTATCTTTTATAAAATACATTCTCTCACCACTCACACACTCCATCACCACATCTCTTTCTCTCTCAAAAATTCCGACCACCAGATCCGGCGAGTAGATCCGGCCACCAGATCCGTTCACTATTCATCATCATCATCATCATCATCATCATCATCACCAAAACTTTCTCTCTCTCTCTGTCCCCTCAAAACCCTAGCCGCCTACACCATCTCTGCCACCACTCACCGCCACCCACATCACCACACCGCTACCACCAAAACACTCCCAGCATCCTCCTCTTCAAGATCTATAACATCACGCGCCACCAAACTCACTACCACCTCTTGTTACTACCTCAACGCGCCCCTATTTTAGTCCTAATCACCACCATCTCTTGTATTTGTGAAGAAAAATAGGTAAAGACTGAGTCACACGCTGTGGTGACTCGTTAATGAGTTGACTCGTGACACCGAGTCACGAGTTGAGTTATTTTTGGTTCGGGTTATGACTTCTCCCAAACAGTCAACTAAGTCAACCAAGGGTGCCTGGTCAACTAAGTCAAGCTATGAGGGAGGAAGTGATCAATTTATGATCCGTTGAAAGGACAGTGTTCTCACGGGTCGTTAAGTCCCAACGAGATTGAAATTGTGTTTGGAAAACGTTTTGGGGATGAGTGATTTGGGAATAGTAACCAGATAAAGATTTGGATTGATTTTTACACTACTGATTGCTTGGAATGATAATGAAACAGTATTAACAAATGCAGAAATGCAAATAATCCTAAAAACCTAAATGCGTACTGGAAAAATGGGAATAAGGCAAATTATGAACAAATATAAACTAGAAGGGGTGAAAATGAGACTTTTACAAATTTAAAATTAAAAGAAAATTAAATTAAAAAGAAAATTATTTTTTTGAATATTTTATTATTTAAATATTAATTATTAAATAAAACTATTTAAAAAGTTAATAAAAACTAATTAAAGTTAAACTAAAAATGATTATGATTACAAATTAAGATTATAAAATTGCAAAATTAATTTCTAAAAATCTAAAATGACTTAAAAGAAATATAAAAATTGAAAATAAATATTTTTGTCTTTTTCTGGATTTAATATTAATTAATTACTACTAATTTAAATTACTAATAGTACTAAAAATGACTTAGAAAATTATGTAATATTTTATAAAACTAGTTAATTATTACAGGAATCCTAAAAAATTATAAAAAATTTATAAAAACTATTATTACACTATTTTATTAATTATTTACTTAATTACTAATTAAAAACTATTTAAACTCATTTAAATGAGAATAATAGTAAATTAACAGAGAAAATTACAAATCCAATTTTTACAGAATCTAAATAATGTGTACAAGCTAGGAAAATTATAAAAATGGATCTGAGATTAAATTTAAATACTTAAACTATTTTCTTTTTGGTTTTTTAATTAAAACTATTTTAACTATTACTAATTATTATAAATACTAAATGATAAGATAAAAATCTAAGAAAATTATTATAAATACTACAAGTGACAGTGAACTTTTTGAAAAAGCTGAACAATAAGCCAAATGGCTTAAATAGAAGCTATCACTTTATTAAAAGTGATGATTTTTGTAATTTTCTTTTTGCAGATGATCTAACAATAAAAATAAGCAACTTTTATGAAAACACTTTTTACAGAACTTAAAAATAAGCAATTTGGACACTAAAATGCTTAACAGTTATGTTTTTGGATTTTTTTAAATGCAAAAGCTCTTAATAAGCTCTACAGTACAAAAAAGCTACAAAATAAGATGAATACAACTTATATGAATATGAATAAAACCAAAGGAACTGAAAAAGCACAGTGAATAAGCCATAGATCACAAATAAGCAATTCCAAATAGCCACAGATACAACAGAACTTGGGACAATCTTGCAGACCTTGTGGGGCCTACAGGAGTGATTGGAAGCCCAAAGTAAAAGCTGATCCAATAAGCTGAGCTTATTGGCTTTTCAAAAAGCTAAAGCTCACACTGTGCGGTCCACATGTGAGCTTGTGGCAAGCTTATGAAAAGGCTTGTGTATACTGCCTACTCAGTATATACTGAGATATGGGACAAAATGCAAGGTTAAAATAAGCTAGGGGCAAAAGCTCTAGAACCCAAAATAAGCACTTATCTGAGAAGCTGGGTGGTTGAGGTATCTAAAAAGCCAAAAATCCTAGGGTGGGGTCCACTAATGAAAGCTATAAGGGCTTGTGAAGTTGAGTGTGCAACACTGGTACAGGGGAGGTTTTTGAAAAAAACAAGCCACTTCAAGAGTGCTTTTTAATAAGCAAATGAAATCCAAACTTGAATTTTCTTTTTGGAAAATGTTAACAAGCTACAAAATAATACAAAACAACAAGAATTACTTATTTCCAAACTCTAATGAATCCTACAGATCACAAAGAAAAAGTCACCATTTTGACAGACACACTTTTTGACTTTTTGATTTTGATGAACACTTTGACTAAAATGAACTTTGATCTTAATTTACTAATTGATTATGTTGAATTAAGCTAAATTGAGACTAGATTAAGCAAACTTGACAACTTTTAAAGAGATTTGAGAGTTGGTGATTACTAAGAATCTCACAGTAAACAAGAACAAGAGTGAAACTATGATTTTGACTTTTTGATGAATTGGTACTGAGTTTTATGACCTTTTGGTACTAATATTACCTAGAATAACTTGCAGAGACTAAAAATACCAACCAAAATAACATCTGAGTCCACAAACTCAGCAATGCCAAACAACCTTTTACACTATGGATTTTTTTTTATTTTCAAACTAAATGATTAATATAGAACTTACAACTGATTTATATCAACTAAATATGATCTAAGAACCTTAAATGAGCACAGGAACACAAGCTTGGACCACAAATACCTAAGATGCTATGGATTACTAGTTTGACAGTGAAAATGGAAGATATAGCAACTACAAATTTTAAGGAACAAGCTAACTACTCTAAGCTATATTATGACTAATAAGCACAAATATCAAACAGAAACACAGATAAGATCAAAAATTACCAACTAACACAGTGAAAGAGAAGAAATGAACAAAGGCTTACAGATTGCTCTCCAGCCAAATACCAAGAACCAGAACCTTATAACCAATCCTATAGGCTTCCACAAGCCACTAAACCCATGGCCATCCAAAATACACCATGCTCCAGCAATCTACAACCTTCAACCTGCAATTTTTTATTTTTCACTAATTTTTTGTATTTTTTTGCATTTTGATACTAAACTGTATTTATGGTTTCTAAAAGCTTTTATAAGCTTTCTAGGAGCTTAAGTGAGCCTAAGAGTCCATAAACACAACTCCAAATAACATTAAACAGAATTGAGATTTTTGAATTTTTGAAAGTGCATAAACTGAATTCACAAAGATAAATTGAAATTGATTATCATTAAAGGTTTGAAATACACTGAGGACACTAGAATTACAACTTTAAAGCTTGAAATTACACTAGAATTTAAGTAAACTACAATTCGACACTATTTAAGCTAAATTACACTAATACTTCTTCTTCCTTGCTTCTTCTCTATTTATAGCCATCATTTAGGGTTCCTGGAAGCCTTCTGAGTCTTTCCCACTTCAATTTGGACCATTGGATTGGTTTGAGATGATCTTGACCGTTTAAATGGTTTTGGCGCCAAAAGTGGATAAGTCCAAATTGGACTGTTATAGCAACTGGGGGGTGGTGGCATTTATTGCTGAGGTGGGAGGGTTAGGTGTAGTGGAGTGGGTGATGCGCGTGGATTGCAACACGCACTACGTTTTACCTCTCGAGGGATCTCGAGAAGCTTGCAATCCCCACCAGGCAGTGTACCTGACCGATGTAGTATAGTGTAGTGGCAAGTACCGGGGGATTGATCGTTCTCTCGCAGGGAATAGTGTTCGTTAGGCTAAAGGCTACTCTAATCTAGGTCTAAGGGTGGAGGAAGATTCTTTTTGTATTTTTATATTTTTATGAAAGCAGGTAAAATCTCTGGTTAGAGGGCGGAATTAGTTGCTAGGGGCGAGCATGGTTCGGTTTGGCTCGGTTTTTTATAAAACCGAAACCGAACCGAAATATTTCGGTTTTTGATTTTTAGAAACCATTCGGTTTCGGTTTTGTGTCAGTTTGGTTTTTTGGTTGTTGGTTTTTTTCGGTTTGGCTTTTCGGTTTTTTCGGTTTCTATACGATCTTTCGAGCTTTGCTTTTTCAAAGTAGATTTGATATATATCATAAAATAACACCTTCACAGCTTTAAAGAAACAATCCAAACAACCATTAAGAAAAACAAAAAACACAATAATGACGATAAGAAACAAATAACCATATTAAATCCTAAAAAAAGTTATTTATGTGTCATAGAGCAACACAATAATAACAATGAAAACCTAATAAAAATAGAAAACACCCTAGAAGAGAACTTATTATCCGTCCTAAATGACATGTTCAAGAAGCATATGAAACATACACATAGACATATCGTATGAATAAAGACTTATCTTGGATTAAACATGCAAGTTAGAGGGGTTAGGATACCCTCTAAGGTCTGTAATACACGTACTAGGGTTTAACCCTAAAGTTCTCCACTCCACAATTCGTTTTAAAATAAGAAAAAACGTTCTATATACATGGAAAACGCGGGCTGACGGCGTCAGCCCAATAGGTGACGTCGTCATCTCGGCAATTAGGGTTTCCTGACGGCCTTGATTGACGTGGTCATAATTGCTGGTTCCAGATCTGACGGCCTTGGTTGACGGCGTCACAATTTACACTACGAACTCTCTGGATCGTCACGAGTCTTTTTTCCACTTCTGGACTTCACTTGTTCCTGACGGCGTCACTTAGTAAAGTGTGACGGCGTCACCTTCAGTAATCTTCAAGGTCTTTTGAGTTTTTGTTGTTTTCCGCACTTTTTCACTCCGAAAACGCCCGAAAATGCTTCTTTTGTGATTTTCCCTTCAAAAGTACCTAAAATGAGAAAAGAAACGACTTTGGGTGAAATCCAAACCAAAAACATACGAATTAGGACTCAAACCGACCCCTAAAAACGTAATATTTTTCGTCTCATCACATCGCTAGCGTTTATATAGCTTACACTATCATGAAGCTTTGAAACTATATCTTTGATTACTGACAACCCATCTTGCACCATGAGATTTAAAATGTGTGCACACCATCTCACATAAAAAATGTTAACTTCAAAAAATTTACCATTACAAAATATGTTTCCGAGTCTTTTATAGTGAGCAATTAAAATTTTCATTGCTACATCATTTGCAGAAGCATTGTCTACATAAACAATCATTACTTTTTCTTCTATTTCCCACCCTCTTAGACATTTCAATAGAATGTTAGCAATCTCAATACCACGTCTAGGGGGAAGAATGTCTACAAAACTTAAAACTTAAAACTCTCTAATTTTACAAGTGGTTTTAAGTCAAAGTTATGCTAATGAAATAAGCTTTATTTCTGCAGCTTTAAATGCATTGCGATAGGATTTACTGTTGGGTATATCAATTACTGGTGGGGATGATTAGGATGCTTGTACCATTATAATAAAATATTGTTAGGAAGAAGTGCAAGGGGAGCTTTTGCAGATTTTCCTGACTCGTAATTCATATCCAATATGCTTTACTTTGATTACTAGTATATCTACTTAGCCTGCTTACAACATACGTTAAATCATGTCTGGCACGAGTCATTAGATACATCACACTGCTAATAATTACTCTATTAAATATCCAATTGGGCAACACATATGCCTCTATTTTTTAATAGATGCTTACTGATGTCGATAAGAGTTCTGGTTAAATCGCACCTCATTGAAGGTATTAAGAATCTAATCTACATAATGTGCTTGACTTAACACAAATCGTTCCTGGAGGGACACAAACAAAAACTTAGATAAAACAAAGGATAAAAATGTTTAATTGCAATAACACAAAGATAAACTTTTAAATGTATAATTCTTATTAGAATAGATTAAATAATTACAAAGTGTTTTGAGAATAAACAGCTAATTGAGTGATAGTTGGTTTAGCTCTCTGAACAAAACTTAAACAAAGGTTAAAGTTTGCAAATGAACTCTTAGGCCTCTGACTGGATCAAGAACAAAGGCGAGTTTAAACAAGAGTAAATCTCGTTCTTAAATGATACAATTAATGCAGAAGATATAACATTTACTCCGTCAAATATTTTCTTTATATAGGAGACAAATGAGGATGTCACGTGAGACTTGTTGAAAATTGTCAATGATTTAATGAAGAAGTACATCGTCCATTATATGCTTTCACGAGGCATTCAGAACCTGTGCTACGCATAAACTTGGTATCTAAGTGTTTTCGCGTAATGTTTGTATGTTTGTTGATCATTGAAAGGAATTTGTTTATGTACTTCGTAAATATAATAATTTTGATGAGTTTATAATCGTGTTACAAAACAACTTTATGCAAGTAGTTTGAACTGTTATAGTCAAGCAATATACAAAATTTGTCTAGTGCAGCTGTGCTAAGTATCAACAACCTGTATAAGTCCCAATTCCCTTTATCATACAGTCCAAGATATCACACTTGCAGCTCAATCCTTCCATAAAAATTCCACATTTTAGTTTGTAGTCTTGATCTGATCTCTATATATTCCAAGCTTCTTTGAGTTCTCACTTCTCAACAACATTGAGTACATTTTCTTTGTTAAAATGTGTGTCTTTGATGGTTGAAAGACTCTTTTAAAGCAACTTCAATGCATGATATCCTCCTGCACGCTCGCCTATAACGTTTTTTTACCATTGTTAAATTAAATTTTGTAGATCCAAAATATATTATTATAGTATTTGCCATGTTAAACCCATTTAAAATAATTGCTTTATAGGTAAATTTATTTGATTCACATTTGACCCATTATAAAGTTGAGGAAGTTACCCTGCTATCTAGTTCAATCAAGTTGAAATGTACTAAGATGATACGCACCCCTTTAGGTCACAGAACAAATACTAATGAGTGCAATCATAGATTAAGACAGCATTGACTGATTTATGCATAGAAAGTTACCTCCATTTGATTTGGCGAGGTGCCATCATCATCAAGCCTGATGCGTGGGTTTTGCAACCTTCGCAATTAGGTTTTACCTCTCAAGGGATCTTGAGAAGCTTACAACCCCCACCAGGCAGTGTACCTGACCGATGTAGTATAGTGAAGTGGCAAGTACCGGGGATTGATCATTCTCTCGGGGAATAGTTTCGTTAGGATTGAAAACTACTCTAATTTAGGTCTAAGGGTTGAGGGATGATTCTTTTTGTATTTTTATGTTTTATGAAAGCAAGTAAAATCTCGGGTATTTGGAAGAGTGGGCGGAATTAGTTGCTAATCAACTAACCCAAATATCTACTATTGCAATTAAAATAAAATAACAAGAAAAGTAAATTGGTTGTGAAACTTATATGGAGAAAAATGTGTTTACTTAGATTTCCTTACTCCCTAGCTATCTTTTACCGGTTGATTGGTTTGTTGTAATTGTGTGGATGACGGGTTGTATTCCATTAAACCATTCGTAGGGCCGTGTACGATCTTCCCTAACTCTATAAGCTCCTACTTCACTCCTATGTCGAGCCGACTAAAAGCTCCTAACATGGGATCATTAGAATTCGCTCATGCATTAAATACAACCAAATAATCGTAGTACACATCCGATTCATGTTTCTTAAGACGTTCAAGCAAGTTACCGTATAGGAGGTTAGCCAGTTTTCTTAAGCCTAACATCGACTTCACCCACCCACAATAATCACAAACAAACCAACAACATATAATCAATAGCTAGGTTTCATTAGATCCAAGCAAACACAATAAAGACCTAGCCTAGCATGTTAATTGAAAGACAAGCATAAGATATAATCAAACAACACATAGACATATTGATTGATTTGGAAAAGGACTTATCTTTAATTAAGCATCCAAGTTTCAAGGGTGAAAAACCCTTAAAAATACTGTAAAACACGAGCTAGGGTTTTTCCCAAAAGTTGCACACTAATGAATGAAAATTAGACGAATATATATAGAATTTACAATCTGACGGCGTCACCTTATAGGGTGTGACGCCGTCACCTCGCCGCCAAAACATTCCTCGGATTGCTCAGATCCAACTCTGACGCCGTCCCCTTATAAACTCTCTGGGCCGTCTCCCTTTGTGATAAAACGTGACGACCTACATCCAGTAACACGTGACGCCGTCACGTGTTAAATCTCCAAAATCTTTCTGGGGCGTCTAGTGCAAAAATCATCCACCTTGTTGTCAAAGAGTGACGCCGTCACCTGGTAAAGCGTGACGCCGTCAGGTACTATTTCCAGCATATTTTGAGACTTTGTCGTTTTCTTCACTTTTATGCTCCAAAAACGTCCAAAATGCTTCCTTTTCCAGATTTCCTCTCCAAAGTACCTAAAATGACAAAAGGAACGATTTAAGGCAATATTTGATCAAATAATTACGGATTAGGGCTTAAATGACCCCCTAAAAGCGTAACACTTTTCGCCTCATCAAATACCCTTACACTTGAGATTTGCTTGTCCTCAAGCAAATGCGCTTTTATTCCAATCAAAATATGAGCTAGGGGTCATTTAACACGAATATAAAAGTAATTACAACAAATAGTCATTCAACCCTAGTCATAACAAGCACGGAAATCATACACTAGCACCTCACAAATAGTGTTTGGATACTCTCATCTCTCGGGTGTTATAAACCTATATAACTAAATGGAAATGGAAGAAATATCACTCACTACCTGTCATAGCAAATAGATTACCATAGGCTTGGGAAAGGATCAAAAACCTCCTCCACTAGGCGTAAGCACCTAAGATAAACTATCAAAGAGGGCTTTACAAAGGGTTATAATGTTAGGTGTAGGGATATGATAAACACGGTTTGGTTGGAATAAAGGGTATTTTTAGTGGTGGCGAGTTAATTATCTTGATCAAATACATGCACAATGCGGCGTTGCTAAGCCAAGACTCGACTCGACTTAAGCTAAAAAGAAAATAACAAAAACATAAGTAAAGATAAAATGAAACGGGATGGTAGTCCGTATGTTTTTTCTACTTTTCATTTTTTTCAATTTTTTTTTCGTTTTTCTTGTTTTTTCGATTTTTTTTTCATACACTCTTACCCTACCATCCAAAATTACATCATAGGGGCCTCGATTCTCCCCTTACACTTGAACTTTTACATACTTTACAATAAACTATTCTAATTACTCGAATTAAGATAATTGAAAAACTTGGACTACTTTAAAATATTAACGCACATATGGGGGTAATAATTGACTTCTTCTCCATTACTCCATTACATTAGTACTTTACCCATGAGTCCCAATCATCCCAAAACAATATGTACAAGGATATGACTCGACTTAGCAACCATGTAATCAATAAGACAATTAACTAAGGGTTTAAACAAATGTTGTCACAAAAATACACTAAAGATGAGTGCATGTAAGGTAGGCTAAGGCGATTTGGGTGTACATATGGGGTGGATTGTAAACAAATTCTTCCTTTAAGTAAGATGCTTAAAGTTAGAAACGAAAAGATTGGCTCTGAGGGGTGTACTAGGGGTGTCGTGTACTAAAAATGAGTACAACGCTAAGGTGTGAGAGAATTACTTGACCAATAAAGCCAATGTAATTATAATACGGGTGTAAAACATGGGTTATCATAATGCCTCTTATCATGTAGTAAATCTAACTACACGAATGTAGTCTCACTTGTGGATTTGGGATGGTC
>LBNU01008851.1:123419-137124 GCA_014162995.1 Artemisia annua
GGGCCGAAACAATTTTTGTTCCGGAAGAACATTAAATGGGAGGGCCAAAACAATTTTTTTTTCCGGAATACACATGAAATCGCGAAAAAAATACACTAACGGGCTTAGGCCTAGGGGGCCGGGACCCTTCCAGGTCCCTTAATAGCTCCGCCCCTGGGAGTCAATGAAGTATCTTCATTTAATAGGTTTACAACAAATTTAAGCCACATCCTACCTGTTTTCATCACACTGAAGTTTCATCTTTTGACTAGACTGATGTTGTGGTCAAATGACATTATGGTTCGAGAAGTTATCTAACTTTGGCCAACGTTGCATCCACTCCACAATTCCTTGCAAATTCTTCTTTAAACCCGAATGTTAAGTTTTTTGTGGACTTAAAAAGATCCAAAAACACCCATAAAATCTTTAAAAAATAATCAAATGCATAAAACACGTAAAACTCAAAATATCACAAATATAACATTGTAACAAACCGCGTATTACCATTCTTTAGTATGACGTAATGATTTCATAACACACATCTAAACACCCAAAAATTCACTCTTAAAGCTACACAAAAACATGAAGCATTTCAATGAACAAACCAACGTGCAAAGCATGTATGCCATATATAACGAAGCTAATAGGACCACCTTTCGAAATAGGAATATCTGAGAGTATTCTTTCCATTTTAAAAGCAGTTGCTCTTGCTACATCCCTTTGTTCTTCCATTCTTTCAAAAGAACATGCTGGAAAAAACTCCCAAAATCAGTTTGTTGTGAACATAACTTCAGAGACATTTCATCAAACACTTGTTGAGCATAAAATCACATCATGAATTGATTATAAATCCAAATTAGAATTTCACCACAAATCGAACCTAAAAACAATTCAATCAATAAATACATCATAGTATAAAACAATCGTTAATTACCTTTTTTTAGGCTTTAAATCAAGCTAATTTCCCACATACTATAAATGCCTGCAATGAAAAGAATAATTCAAAAAATCAAAGCCCAAAATCCTACATAATAATAATAAAATCAATTCAAATGCAAAACAAAAATTGGGAAGAAGCAACGAAGATGCATAATAAAGATGTGTTTTGAGTGTTGTGGGTTTATTTGTGGAAGAAGCTTGGGATATAGATGGTCGGAATACAGATCAGCAACCATTGATATTCAGCTTAGTGGTTACATTCAATTGCTGGAAATATGAAGAGATGCTAGCAATTACTCAGGTGCAACTCTTTGCATCTCGCAATTACTCAGGTCGAATCATTAAGCAATCAATCACACGGTTTTTCTCTACTTTTTTGTTGTAAATGCAAGATAGTTTGTATCCATACCTCTGATTAATCATAAACGAATGTTGTAACTCCATGGCTCTTTGTATACCTGCAATTAATCCTTTGGAAGAATAAAGGATTCTCAAACATGACTTTAACTCTAATAACCTCTCTCTTCATTACTGCACCTTAAATTAGAGGACTGAATCTTATAGTATTATAGATTCTTGTAAACACAACTATTTAACTTTTGTGAACAATGTTGCCAACTTTTGTGAACAATGTTGCCAACTGTTCAAAGTTTTTTCTCCAACTCGTACTTGTCTTAACTTTCTCAAAGATGCACCTTATCCTGCTCTTTTGCAATCTTGAAAAGTTTCGCCTAATTATCTAAAAGTATGTCAAGCTAAGCTCTGTTGGTCGGATCAAAGGGATATTGTTTATCCCTGGTGAACTTTTGTCCTTAAGCTTCTAGTTTTTATACATACTAGCTGACTCTGCATAAAACTAAAGAGTATATCTTCAAGTTATCTTATGACTTGTTGACTATGTTTCTGACTTTAACATTGCCGAGGTTGTTCGTTGATTTCTGTCAGTGAATCTTCCTATATTTCGTATAATTTATGTTTAACCTAATTAGATACCATTGGGCTTTGCATTATTCTCAGACAATAAGTCTTATTGAGCTTCGTATTTCAAAAGTAAAATAATAAAGACGTGCGAGCTCGAAATTTTTTGAAGTTAATCAAATTTCAGACTTTTGTTTATATATCACTACGCAAACTTGAAAAAATCAATGGTTCCTAATGACAAATGATTCGTTTCCGTGTGGTTAATTTCTATACTATAATTGCCCTCTAGTTTTACAAATAGTTTTGAACAATAAGCCACGTCTATTGCATAAATTAATTTTTACTGCCATGGTTGGGGTACTTGAGTACTTGTAGAGTTGGGACAAAATTAATTACTTAAATCATCTCAAACTTTTGAAAAGGCTTTTAAGTTTCACTTTCACATAATGGCCTTTATTAATTTTACAACATCAAAAACTTATTTTTATAAACTTCTACAATGATAAAGCTTTTGCAATAGCTTTTTAAGAAGTGAAAATAGCATTGAAGAAAAAATCGAAGCACATATATTTTGATTAAATATTGACATAGTACAGAATTTCCACTTGAGAAATAGTGAAATACCAAAGTTTTTATTAAAATGCGTTATTTGTTTATCAAAATTTTACTTAATTTGCATACTTCTTTTGTTTAATGAAATCAGATTTATTATTGTTTGCTAGACTAGATCACAATCACATACCAAACATTAATTTTAAATTAGAAAGCTGCTGATAAGCAAAATATCCAAAATTCTGATCTAAGACGAAACTAAAGTTATTTCAGAATCAATATTATAATTATCAATATCACGTGGTTCCAAGTTAATGGCAGATAAAAAGGATTTCGATTATTACGGTAAGCAAAGAATAATAAATAAAAATAAAATAAAAAAGTTGATAAAAATTATATCGATATTCCTAAGAAATAAATTATCATTTTGTCAAAAGACTTTGCCCATTTTGACAATTTGTGCGCATTAGGTTTGAAACCGCCCGGTAATGATATTAATCTATATTTTTTTTATGACTAAAAAAATATGACCATCGATTGTCATTCCTACCTGGTAAAATTAAATGTATGTTTAATATTATGTGCTAGCATTTTGTTAATGACACCATAATGACTTTTCTTTTTCCAAGCCAATAAATCATTGTCATCTTAATTTAGAAACACGTTAATTTTATTTTTAAGCATCTCAATCATTTTTCAAAAGTATTGTAGAGTAATAATATGCGTTTTGCAATTAAAAGACGTTAAAGAAATTTTATACATCTTATACTACTTTCGACAACTTCATTAGTTGAATTGGTTTCTCTTGCTGTCAAGTTTTATAATGCAGTCGTGTTAAGTGTTTTTTTTTAGTGTTATTTGGTATTTGGAAGGCTAGACTTATATAACTTTTATAAAAAAAGAATCACAGAATTATTAGTCATGATAACTTATGATTTTTTTATTTTTATTTTATTTTATTTTTTTTGAAATTGTTTATTTATTTGCATTCACTAAATAACACACATCATTGTGTGAATTTTCTTTTGCAAAAATTATGTGGATATAGAAACTTTTTTTCTTATTATTATTATTATTATTATTATTATTATTATTATTATTATTATTATTGTTTCCGTTCGCAACTAGTTACGTATCACTGGTATTTTGTTTGGATATACAGCTCAATAGTAAAGCAATCAATACTTATGAACGTGTTTTGTTTCTATAAATTTTGGTAGCTTAAGGTATTCAAATTTGTTGGCATATATCGATTGTTTATCAATGATTTAGGTACATCATTATGCATTAACATTTTTCTTGATTTTGTGTTTTTGTGATAAATTTGTAAATTGTTTTGTAATTTCTATACTTCCTAATGTTTAGCGGACAAATGTTATAAAGTTATTCCGTTGTTGTATCTTCGTCTAATTTCAAGCTCTGTGATCAATTTGTTTTATTGTTTTTATTTCTTAGTTAAAGATATAACACAACTGTTATCCAAATTTAGCTAGCTATCCAAATCCAAAATTTTCATCTCACTAATGTCGGGTAAAAAAGTCTTAGAAAAACTTTAAAGAAACAAACTAAAAACTTTTAAGAAACAAACTAGGATGAAACATGTGATCGTTAAGTTATTTCAGGTGTTGTTAATTAGAATCATGAAATGGTAATCAAACTTTAATGAATCTGTAATCTTTAAGTTGATTTATTTATTTATTATTATTATTATTATTATTATTATTTTTTGTCTCATATTTTTTGAAAAGCAAAACTTGTTAGTGGGATATTATTAGTGTAGAGGTTATTATTAATTTAGGCCCATTGTTAGAAGCGTAGCCCATTTCATTCTTATTATTTTTATTTATATTGAACATAAATAATACTAATAAAATAGGCTAGGCCTCTAACAACTAGTCTAGATTAATAATATCCCGCTAACAAAATTGTCGTGCTTGTGCCCCGTAACAAATAAAGAAAACATCAAGTAAAAAAGAAAGCGCAAACATAAAGAACAAACAATACTATATTTAGAAAATAATTAAGACCTTAACAATTATTTAT
Organism: Artemisia annua; assembly: GCA_014162995.1. Lineage (NCBI taxonomy): Eukaryota > Viridiplantae > Streptophyta > Magnoliopsida > Asterales > Asteraceae > Artemisia > Artemisia annua. Next base: position 127,854 of record LBNU01008851.1, read on the forward strand.
TTTTAAAGGTCACGAGTCTTTATTGATTTACCAATTTTATCAATTCAATACTTTAATTGCAAAAAATATTTAGTAACAAAATAATTTGGATGAAAGTACTTTAACTTTTGTTTAGTATGTTTAAACCTTTGGGAAGCTGCCGACTGCGTGTTTTTTTTTTTGAACGGCGGCATACTATTAAAAGAAGACTAGCAAGAAGCTAGCAATTACAAAGGCGTTTTCAGCCAATCATTCCAACTAATACATGTATTGCCTCTAAACTTTAACCAAGAAAAGGAAAAAAGACGGATATTGTCAAAAATGTCACTTTTCCTCATAACTTGAGAATCAAAAGTGACGTTGTTCCTAAAACGCCAAAGCATCCAACAAGTAGCTGCAAAAACGACATAGGCACGGTCTTTCGAATCCTTAGAAGCTCGCCACGACAAAAACCATGAATCCCAATCCTCGCGACAGCTCAAAATCGGGAACCTTAACTCGCTCCAAGCTCGAACAAGCCTCCAAACATTAGAGGCTGTATCACATGAAAAGAAGGCATGTGAATTCGTTTCCACTTGATCATTACATAACGAACACATAATCGATTCAATATCCAATCCCCGAGATGACAGGTTAAAGCGGTGAGGAAGTCTATCCAGAAAGAAACGCCACATGAAAATATTAACTTTCTTAGGAATAACCTTACACCATCTTGTGCCTGGAAGCGAACTATGGAGCGTACAATCGTCAATATGCTTCCTAACGTCACTGACCGAAAAACTACCATCATTAGAGAGAGACCAAATAACAGAATCACCATCAACATCGATAACTAGAGAACTAATTTCGACCAGTAGATTGTTAAGATCTGCATAAGATCTCCCAATATTTACCGGCCTACGCCAATCCCACGACCAAGAGCCATTAACTATTCGGTCTCTTATTAAGCAATTATGATCCTTCTCCAAGTGAAACAATCAATTATAACGAGAACAAAGGGGCGTTTCTCCTAGCCATGTGCCGACTGCGTGTATGCCCAATGATACTTAAATGCAAGTTTTAATGCATAATCTATAATGATTTTTAAACGTGTTTAAATACATTAGTCGGATACCCGCGCATAATGGCAGCGATAAATATAGTAAATTAATTGTTAGCCCAACTCTCCTCATAATTCACTACCCACTTAGTAAATTCATTTCACAACACTCCGAATGTATATGTGTTAGTTGTATGTGTTTGCTTGGGTTTCCCATAGCTTCCCGTGACATTGAAATAAACGTTTAAGTTGTAAAAAACTTGAATCAAAATAAAATAAACCTACTAAAAATGTAAAAACTAAAAATTCATAAAAATATATCAAAATAGATGTTGAATTAAAGAGCATAAAATTTTAAAAAATATGATGAAATTAGATCATAAAAAACAAAATAAATAGATAAAAATATATTCAATTTAAAAATAAAGATGATTTTTTAGTTGAGAAGTAACACATGTCGCTCCATTATTAGAGCTCATTATCTTAATTTTTAGTGGAGCACACAACTTAAATGTTTTATATAATAGTATAGATATGCAAATATTCAACTTTGACTGAGTATACATACCAGTGTTTTAAAAATGGAGTCTTTAATCGACCTGGTCGAGTCACCGAGTTAGTGATAGAACCGGTTCAACCACCAGATCAACTCAGTTTTTCATTAAACAAAAACAATAGTTCGACTTAACAAATGCCTATAACACATGTAATACTTAATACCAAAGATAAATAAAATATGAAAAGTTCAATATCAATCGAACAATAATTTATAAAACATATAATACAATACAAAATGCGTACAATTCAATATGAAAATAAGTTTTAAAGTAAAATCGCATTGCATTTAGCAACGGTTCAACTGATTAAACCGGCCGGTTCAAATTAGCCCTTCTTTCGACCAAAAAGAGTTCAATTGGTTGAACTGACCTGGTCGAACCGGATTTCAAAACATTAATATATATGCCCCATGGGAATGGATCTAGTAAGAAGAAAAAATAAAATGAGAAGAGTGAGAAAAGTTTCCAACCACACAATTCAAATAAGAGGGAGAAATTTAAGGGGAGATGCATCTATTTTTGTAGGTGCATCTCAAATGTGTGGTTGTGATTTCTTCTAATCCTTCTCATTTTAGTTTTTCTTCTCATTTGATCCTAACTCTATGCCGATGCAATTTTTAATATCTTAATCATGACATCACTAGCCACATCTTCCCGCCGGGTCCTGATTAATATAAAACCAAAAACAGACAACTCTTATTATTGTACGTGTTTTTTGTGTGTCAGAAACAAACAACAAAAATATATTCCATAAAAGCAAATGGACGGAATATCCTCCATCAACACTGCCGGCAAACCAATCCGATGCAAAGGTACCTTCTAATTATGTTCCTTGGGCTAGGCGTGTGATCAATGTTTTTGCAAGAACAAACTAAGTAACCAATACTTAAAATTTCATTTGTCTCTGTAGTTAGATTTTTAGATTGGTTCTAGACTTGTAGCTTAAATACAAAATTAGCTTAAAGAACTAATGGAGTAGTAATGTGTTATTGGCATCCCCGATTGTTAAATTATATCAGATTGATAAAAATGTCACATCTATTTAACCATTGATTCCGGATTATAGAGTTTGTTTACTTGAAATCTTAAATTTTTAACTCGTGACTAGACTCATACAATTTACTTATTTATTATCTATCTAGATTAGATTAGTATTAATATATGGGAATTGATTTGCACACTTTCAAAAGTGATTGGGACACTCTATTTGTGCATTAAATACTTGTACCATATTAATATTGTGCTTGAACTGTCTGTACGTATGAGTGTCCCAATAACATTTTGAAGTGTGCAAATCACCTCCCTTAATATATAGTGTGTTGTTGGCAGCTGCTATTGTTAGGAAAGCAGGGGAGCCACTGGTGATAGAGGAAGTCAATGTTGCACCACCGAAAGCTCGTGAAGTTCGAATTAAAATCATATGTACTTCTCTTTGTCATAGTGATGTTACTTTCTGGAAATTGGAGGTAAGACTTGTAGACTTCAAATTTGCATCACATTTTTTTACAAATTTAGACTCATATATAGTGTCATGTTGATTAATGATTTTTTTTTTTTTTTTTTTTTTTCTTTGTCATAAAGCATCCTCCTGCTATTTTCCCTAGGATACTCGGTCATGAAGCAGTCGGGTAAGGATTCATTATATTCAGTCACTGTCTCATGTTAGATAGTTGACTTCTTTTAGCAGTTTTGAGTATTTAGATGAAACTGGTGATCTATTTTATAAGTTAATAAACATTTAAAAATAAGTTGGTAGCTGATCAGCCGTTTAAATAAGCAATTATAACACCCATGATAAGCATGTTCCCACCATACTCGCTACGTTAGACAAATGATATTATACTCCTATAGAATTGTAAATTGTAAGGTCTCTTTCCTTTTTGGGCCCATTTTAACCCATACTTACTTACTCTTATTTTTCTATTGCTATCCTTTCAAACTAGTGATGAATTTTGGTTTGTATAATTTATTTGGTCATTATTGGACAATTGAGGTATCTTCAGACAGTTCACATGTGGTCACGTTACCCTAAGTTGCAATCTTAAAATAGTACTAATGGAGGAAATAAGATAAATTTTTGCTCTCATGCAACTAAACAGTGTGCTGATTGTCATACTTTACAAGAGGACTTTTAATATGTTATTGATAGTCGATCTAGCAAACTAGCAATCATATCGTAGACCAGGCTTGAATACTTGTTGCGTGCCACCTCTAATTTATACGACCAAAATTTATCTAATTCATTTCATGCCAGACACATTAATACTTGTGTACAGAACCTGTTGCCTTTAACTTAAGTGGTACAGATTCTTGTGCATATTTGATTAAACGTTAGGTCCAATTACAAGAATCAGATCATAACCATTTCATTTTAATGCACTAAAGGGTTGTCGAGAGCGTTGGAGAAGGCGTACATGAAGTTGTTGAAGGAGACACTGTGATCCCAATCTTTATGCCGGATTGTGGTGAATGTACAGATTGCTTATCCGAAAAAAGCAACCTATGTACAAAATTACCTTTCAAAGTTTCCCCATGGATGGATCGAGAGGAGACAAGCAGGTTCACAGACATGAATGGAGAAACATTACACCACTTCTTGTTTGTATCAAGCTTTAGTGAATACACAGTGGTTGACATTGCTCATCTAACTAAAATTGATCCATCAACACCAGCAAACAGAGCATGTCTTTTAAGTTGTGGAGTATCGACTGGTAATTTAGTCCTTCTGATACTTTTTTACTAATTCCATTTCAAACTAAAAGTAAATATGACTTTTGACGAATAAGGATACAAGATCTAACCCTCAACTTCTAATGAGATGATTTATCATGGTTTCCATTGAATTTAATTGTGTGTGAATACTAAGTACATCTTGCTTTCAGGGGTTGGTGCTGCGTGGAAAACAGCAAAAGTTGAAACTGGAACAACGGTTGCTATATTTGGACTTGGTGCGATCGGACTAGCGGTATGATTCTTGTCGATTCATTTCAAAAGTATTTTGTTATGCTTTTAATAAATTTTTTGACTGTGTGCATCAATTATTATGTGGCAATTCAAACCGTTAAATATAATTGGTTGATTTTGGTTGTGTTTTATCTCAAATGTGATAGTTAAAAAGTTAGATAAAAGAGGAATGGATCAAACATGAAGAAAGTTGTGTAGAGACTATTCTTAATTGATACAGTGAAAATTTAATAAATAAAAAGTAAAAATGTAACAGAAAAGAGTTCTCTGGTCAACCTAACCTGACGTTGCCGGTTCCACCCTTACTAAAAAATGACTTGTTTTGACCCATTGTGCCAATATGAGACATTTATAGGTTTAACATATTCAGAAGTTAGTAGCTTCAAGTATATCTTGACGAGTGTCTAATGGATTAATGGCCATGATCTTTTTTACAGGTAGCTGAGGGAGCAAGGCTATGTGGAGCTAAGCGGATCATCGGTGTTGATGTGAACCAAGACAAGTGTGAAATAGGTATTTTCTCGTTTTAACTTTATAACAATATTTTTTTTAACAGTCTTCATAACAATATGAAACCTTTCCTTTACGAGGATCTTAAGTAAAAGTCTAACATCAAACCTTTTAATTCTTTTATAGGAAAGAAATTTGGTGTAACTGATTTTGTGAACTCGCGTAACTGTGGAGACAAAACTGTCAGCCAGGTAACTAAAAAAGGTCTATCTTCATACATTAGAATTGGGATGCGTAAAATTAAAATTTTGAATGCGTTAAAACAGGTAATAATGGAGATGACTGGTGGGGGTGCGGACTATTGCTTTGAGTGTGTTGGTATGACGTCTCTCGTGCATGAAGCTTATGCTTCTTGTAGAAAGGTTTGTTCTATGTCCATCTGTATTTGATCCATTATAAATGTTTTCTATGAACCACTAGTTGTTTTTTCATACGTGGATTTATGTAACTGATCTATAGGGATGGGGAAAAACAGTTGTGTTGGGAGTTGACCAGCCCGGGGCAATGTTGACCTTCCGTTCTTCTGAGGTACTTCACAGTGGAAAATCTCTAATGGGATCCCTTTTTGGAGGCCTCAAACCAAAATCGGATATCCCAATCCTCATTAAACGCTACATGGATAAGGTAAGTACTAAGCAGAATCTGTCTCTTTCATCGTTTGTCTTTGACTTTTGAGGTCAACTCGTTACTTTTTCAAAGTCTATATTGATTTGTTTTATTTCTTAAAAACTAAACCAAATATATTATACCGTTCGTTTAAGCTTGTATGGTTTGATGGACCAGGTTTTTGGACAAAATATCAGTTCCTTTGACCTCAAAAGTCAAACTGTAGAGTTTCCGTGCAAATGTCTATACTGAAATCAAACATATTGTGTTTTTATTAATCTGTTAACGACTTAACCCAGATATACTTGTTTGCTCATTAGCAAATTGAATAACATATTATACAAACGCTAAAATTTTATCATGATATAAAACATTGTATATCTTTTGGAAGTTAGACCGTATCAGCTAGCCAAAACAAATGTGCAGATTTTTTATGACTATTATTTGTTTTTCTTTAAGGAGCTACAACTTGATGAGTTTGTGACACATGAGGTTGACTTTGAAGACATAAACAAGGCGTTCGATTTGCTTCTTGAAGGCAAAAGCTTGCGGTGTGTGATTTGGATGAACAAGTGATGATCATATTTGTTGTACTAAAGAATTGTTTTTAATCATGAGTTGGTCATTGTTTGCTTGCTGGTACCATAAACATTTGCGTTTACGTTCATCATTCTAACATTTCAAATAACAATATGATAGTAGTCTAGTCGGCATGTCCATTGTCTTAATGAGCTCTTGAGTTTATTCGTTTAAGGTTTAAGATCCTGGCTTTAACATATCAAATATAGGCCACCAGAAACAATAAGAACAATGATTTAAAAAGCTCATGTACTTCAAATTGATGTTCACCGGTGCAGATACCATTAGGCCAAAGGGGCTTTCGTACTCTAGTGAGAAGAAAACTGGTTTATCAAAAGTACATTTTTGCTTGTACGTATTGTAAGTTTAGATGAACTTGAATTTTTTTTTTTTTGAACGGTGACTTTCATTTTTTGGATTAGAGTCGCACCCACCCCATGGTAGGCCCTCATCCACCACATACCCAGACTATGTTGTCTTAACCGGGTCCACGCTGGCGTAGTGGGGATTTTTAACGGCGTCCGCCCGAAAACCGTACCGCCTCCACACGATTATAATTCGCTGGAGTAACGGTCGGATGAAAAACAGGGCCGGCTCGGATTCGAACCTGCGCAACTAATGGCTTACAGGCTCTCCTCTTCATTGCCTAATATCAATAGAGCTTGTGGTCCACAAGTGAGGACTTCCCGGTAGGTCACCCACCCGATACTACTCTCACCCGTCGCTCGCTTAATTGCTTAAGCTTCTACCACTAGACCACAAACCCCATGATAGATGAACTTGAAATTTTAACCCCACTTTATCAGAAGATAATGAAAGGTTCATGTCACGCCGCGTTAGTGGTCATGTTGTTGTTTTTAACACCACTAGCATATCTTTACTCCTCACATGCAAACTTTAATAAATATGTCCCACTCCTCAATATTAATGTCACGTTTTATTTTTTTTTTCCAAAGAAAATGATGAGATTAAATCACAATAATGGATTGCAAACGAATCCAAATAAGGTACATTACTGGGAGACAAGTTTCTTTCCAATATCATATACTTTTTCTATTTTCTTTGTGTCTAAACACACACTTACACGAACGCACGAAACAGTACTAATTAAGCATCAAGTATGAGCGAAAAGAGCTCGAGCAGCACTGCAGGAAAGCCTATCCAATGCCAAGGTATGTTCTTCATCCTATATACATTTTTACAATTTTACGCAACACTTATAACTACGTTGTTAACTTTTTTTTTTTTATTTTTTTTTTTATTTTTTTTTATTTATTTATTTTTGTATAAGTACTTAGCTCATTATATATATTATCAATCAACTAACTTGACTAACATTTTCAGTTTTTATTCCTTCGATTATGTTACTACTTTTCTTATTAGATTAGATGGATTAGTTTAGTTTGAGTATGTAGTTAGACATTTCTTTGTGTTATTGGCAGCCGCGGTTGCTAGGAAAGCAGGGGAGCCACTAGTGATTGAGGAAGTGACTGTTGCACCACCTAAACCTGAATTAAAATCATTTGCACTTCTCTTTGTCATGTTGATCTTACCTTCTGGAAAATGCAGGTACAACAGGTTCGTTAATTCATCAAATGTTTGGTACTTTTGCTGATGTTAATAAACTGTTACTATTATTTTCTTGCAGGATGCGCCTGCTATTTTCCCTAGAATACTCGGTCATGAAGCAGTCGGGTAAGAAACTACCAATTTACGTACCAAACATACTAATAAAAACTTACCTAAATAATCATTTTAGTTTGTTGCACTAAAAAGGGTTGTAGAGAGTATTGGAGAAGGTGTACATGAAGTTGCTCAAGGCGATACCGTGGTCCCAGTTTTTTTGCCCGATTGTGGTGAATGTACGGATTGCTTGTCGAATAAAAGCAACCTATGTTCAAATTTTACATTCAGTATTTCACCTTGGATGCAAAGAGAGGAGACAAGTAGGTTTACCGACATCAATGGAGAACCTTTATATCACTTCATGTTTGTATCGAGTTTTAGTGAGTACACGGTGGTTGACATTGCTCATGTAACTAAAATTGATCCACAAGCACCACCAAATAGAGCCTGCCTCTTAACTTGTGGAATAGGAGCTGGTAAATTATGTTCTTCTTATGTACTTTTACTTTCTTTTTTTTACCATTTTTACTAAGTACTTTTCACAAGGAATAGCTCCGGCAGCTCTCCTAGCCAGTGGGGCACCAACTGGAGTGAGCAAGAGCCAAGACTCGAACCCTTGACCTTTAATCCACCAAATATCTCCGGTGGGCCCATGAGTTTTTTGGAGGTGGGTACCAACTAAGCCAAAGCCCTTTGGTTTTACTAAGGCTAGACACAATAAGGAGGGTCAATCTCCCTCCTTTTCTCTGTCACGTCTGCTTTCTCTCTCCAGCGACCTGCAGGCGATTCAGTACCACAGTAAGGGCGACCAAGTTCAATTTTATTTTATTATTTTTTTTTTTATTTTTTTTTAACATTTTTAACACAAACTAAAATTTCATTCATAATTAAAACGTTACATATTAATTCAAATAAAATAAAAACATTACAACACTTATTAAAACATTACAACATAAAAACTAATCATCTAGGTTGTATTGTTCCTTGATCGAGTCTTTGACTTCTTGCATTTTTTGTCGTTGAAATGCGGGCAAAGATGGGTCGATTGGTTTGAAATAGAAGATGAGGTCTTTTTGATATTTCTTTTGTCGCTCAAATTCAAGCTTTTGTTCTTCCATTGCCAATCTTCTGTCTTCTTGCTCCGCTTTCTTTTGCTGCAGCGCCAACTCCTTATCCCTTTGCTCCAACTCTTTTTCCTTCAATTTGTAGTATCCGTCTGCAAGCTCCTGCTTCTTACCTAATGCCTTTGACGTAATGGTTTGCCATTTTTCGGCTACCCCATCCAAACTAAACCCCGACGATTTCTTCTTAGTAGCCTTATTTTTCTTAGCTGCATCATGCCCAACCGGTCGCTCATTTCGAGGCTCTTCATTATCAGGCACATCCGAGCCCGTTTCAGAAGTCCTTGGTT
>LBNU01008852.1:6595-43078 GCA_014162995.1 Artemisia annua
ACCAATACTTAGGTTATCAATACCTTGTCATTTGTTATCAATTTCAAAGCATTGTAAGACTTAAAACCATGGATTCTAATGTTAAATATTCTGAGTTTATTTGCATGATTGCTATGAGTAGCTAGTAACCTTTTTACACTTGTTTTGATGATGTTTTATGCTTAGTGATAGCAATGATTGTGATAACATGTTTTAATTCAATTTCAAGTCAATCCTAAGAACCAATTGTACCTTAAGTTTCATAGTGACATTTGTTGAGTCAAGGTTAACTAACTGATAATAGTTTTAAGGGTCGAAAGATTTGTTATTGTTCAACTAATTATAATCATTTCTCTATGAATGATTGTTTTTCACCATAATTATTCTTGACTAAACAAAGAAACAAGAAGTATGATTGTAATGAGAATGCTTTTATAACATCAAATCGGAATGTTTGTAAACCTTTAATTGGACGAAAGTTTAGATATTTATAGACAATTGTAACTTGTTTGTCTATGAATGAGTTACCTTTTGTAATGACCATTTCCTAAGAGTATTTGATTTATAATAACTTTTATTCTTGTGTTTAAGATAACCATACCTTATGAAGCTTGGATTGATCTTGAATTGATTGGTTTACACTTAAAGCTTGTTTTTATGAACTAAAATCTTGACGAAGGTTTAACTTGTAGAAACAATAGATTAGACCACCATCTAATTATCACAACCAACATGATATCAAAAGTTATCACAATCATGTGTGTCATTGAGTACAAAACTAGTCTAAACAAGTGTAGTTTTTAAATTATTGAATTTGCTTATTATCTTATTTGCTTACGATTAGAGATTTACTTTTAGAACTAATATTTTGATTCACTCACAAATCCCTACGAACGATCCCGACTTACCATCATATCTTGCTATAACGGACGAGTACACTTGCTCGTATGTGTTGTTTCTAGATCCGGTAATTCACCTTTACAAATTTAAAGCTTGCACTAACAAAATGCACATCAATGGGTTGTATTCCTTTAAACCATTCGTAGGGCCGTGTACGATCTTCCCTAACTCTATAAGCTCCTACTTCACTCTATGTCGAGCCAACAACTAGCTCCTAACATGAGATCACTAGAATTCACTTATGCATTAAATACAACCATATAATCGTAGTACACATCCGATTCATGTTTCTTAAGACGTTCAAGCAAGTTACCATATAGGAGGTTAGCCAGTTTTCTTAAGCCTAATATCGACATCACCCACCCACAACAATCAATAACAAACCAACAACAAGTAATCAATAGCTAGGTTTCATTAGATCCAAGCAAACACAAGAGAAACCTAGCCTAACATGTTAATTAAAAGACAAGCATAAGATATAATCATGCAACACATAGACATATTGAATGATTTGAAGGAAGACTTATCTTTAATTAAGCATAAGAGATGCTTGTAAGAGACTTTTAACAACTGAAAACATCAAATTAAAAAACTCAGATTTTCATTAACAAAAAAAACAGATTATAATAAACTGCATAAGCTGAAATTAAAACTTAAAAATACAATTTAAAACATGAAAGCTGAACTAAACTACATTATAACTAAACTACACTACTCCTAAACCTACTCCTAATACTAAAACCTACTGCCAAAACGAGTGGCTACAAGTGTATACTTATACTACTCACTAACTGCTAGGGTCTTTCTCTTTGTTTTTGTCTTCTTGCTGTTTGTGTTTGTTCACTGAGAGGAGACGACAATTGTGCTTTTATGAATCAATCCAGGCCATTGATTTATCCTTGGTGACCAAGCCTTCAAATATTAGCCATAGGATGATTTGTGTGCACTTGGATGGATGAGTTGGACTTGTAGCATTTGAGGAGGGGGGAGGGGACCATAGGAACAGTAGCATGTGATGGATTTGTTGTGTAGTATGGTGGTGATAACCATGTGAGAGTGACAGGTTTGGGAGGGAATTGAATTGGCGGGAATGGGTTAATGTTGGTTGTTTGACTGAGAAAGTCAAAACAATAACAAACGGGTTGCGTTTAGTTGCTGGGTTTGGATGGGTTGTGGGTTGGATGGGTTGAGGGAGTGATGGACAAGGTTTAAGTTTGTAGTTTGGTTGTCAGTTTTGGTAAAACAGTTTTATCAAAAAATGAATTTTGTAGGGTTTTTTTTTTTTAAAAAGTAATAATAATAGTGATGATAATACTAGTAATAAAAATGTAAACTTAAAAGGTTTTAACAAAAATAAAAAGGTTTTAACAAAATAAAAAATAAAAAATAAAAAATAATAATAATAATTTTGTGATTTTATTTCAAAATGAAATTTGGTTTTTGATGTGGTGTCGGGAAAAAGGTTTTGAGTTTTGTTTTTGAAAACAATTTTGCATTTAAGTTCGGGGTTTAGGGGTAATTTGGGAATTTTGGTTTTAGATGAGGGTAAAATGGTCATTGGGTTTTGGTCGAGGGTAAAAAGTTAATTATGGGTTTAGGGTTTGGTTCTCCAAGCTCCCCCCCATGTCACATTCCCGGGATTGACTTGATCTTTGACTTCTTGTCTTTTTCTTCAATTTTCTTCAAAAATGTGTTGAGTCGATCCAGTAATGCTCCATTTTGCTCCGTAATCCCATCCATGCTCCGTTTTGCTCAAATTTGCCTTGTTTTCAATCCTTTTGTACCTGAAATACACAAAAATACATTCCAAGGATATTTGTAACATTATATGGACTTTTCGGGTGTTTTTGGTCGATTTTGTGGGTTAAATAAAGTAAAAGATATGTGTAAATAGGCACATATCAATTGCAAAAAGGCATTTAATATACTAAAAGAAAAACTAACTACTGCACCTATTATAATTTCGCCAGATTGGAATATACCTTTTGAACTAATGTGTGATGCTAGTGATTATGCTGTAGGGGCTGTACTCGGCCAAAAGATAGAAAAGAACTTTAAGCCAATTTATTACGCTAGCAAAACCTTAAATAATGCCCAAGAACATTACACCACCACTGAAAAAGAACTTCTAGCAGTAGTTTTTGCATTTGATAAATTTCGGNTTAACAAAATAAAAAATAAAAAATAAAATATAATAATAATAATTTTGTGATTTTATTTCAAAATGAGATTTGGTTTTTGATGTGGTGTCGGGAAAAAGGTTTTGAGTTTTGTTTTTGAAAACAATTTTGCTTTTAAGTTCGGGGTTTAGGGGTAATTTGGGAATTTTGGTTTTGGATGAGGGTAAAATGGTCATTGGGTTTTGGTCGAGGGTAAAAAGTTAATTATGGGTTTAGGGTTTGGTTCTCCAAGCTCCCCCCCATGTCACATTCGCGGGATTGACTTGATCTTTGACTTCTTGTCTTTTTCTTCAATTTTCTTCAAAAATGTGTTGAGTCGATCCAGTAATGCTCCATTTTGCTCCGTAATCCCATCCATGCTCCGTTTTGCTCACATTTGCCTTGTTTTCAATCCTTTTGTACCTGAAATACACAAAAACACATTCCAAGGATATTTGTAACATTATATGGACTTTTCGGGTGTTTTTGGTCGTTTTTGTGGGTTAAATAAAGTAAAAGATATGTGTAAATAGGCACATATCAAATCCCCCACACTAAGCAATTGCTAGTCCCTAGCAATCCGATCATATAAAGTAATGACGGGATCACAAGATTTATTATGTTACCAAGTATACCCCGTTTTGACTTCTTATTCAATTCAACTAATTTAACAAATTAAATAACATGCTTGATTTACAAAAGATGGCATCATGGAACGGGATTCACGCAAACTGGGTCTCCCCAGGGAATTGTAATCGTCATCCTCTTTTTATTACTTCCCAACTAAGTCTATAACCCTTGTGCAAACGTTTTTGTAAAATGCTAACGCTACTTATATTAGTAAGCTATGTAAGTCGCGACTTAACTTTTCACTCCCACAATAATTATTAGGTTAGGTGTGTGTGTGCTTGTTTTCAAAATTTTGACCGGAAAAATCGACACTTATTAGGGTTGTTATTTATCTAAGTTAATATTAATTCACCGGAAACCACGAAATTTAAGGATCGAAAGGGCCTTTTCCATGTAGCGGCTTTCTTCTCGGCACATCCCAAACCAGACGGTTTTAGGTGACCGGGCTTTTGACACCTCTCAGAGAATAGTACCGGAATCAGCGGGAATTCGATTCCAAAGATTTACGAAGCTACCGCTAAAGTAATATTAAGCTTAAATAGACAACAACCGACGATGATTTACAAATTAGAGATTCAAAGATGAGATCACTCCATGTGGCGACTTTCTTCTCAGCTTGTCCTTAGTAAACTTAGGAGGCTAGGTTTTCACCCTCGAGAATAGTATCGGAGCTCACGGGGTCTTTGAAGTCAAAAATTTCCAAATCAAAGTCCAACTTTTAGACACTTTTGACGAATACTAGTTCAACTTCCGATTTAAATTTAAGAACAAGCAAGTTTCGCACATTTATTCATAAGCAACATAAACAACATAAACATTTATTCATTCATGCAACACATTTTTTTTTCATTCATTTTTTTTTCATCATTTTTCTTTTCTTTTTTTTTCTTTCTTTTTTTTTCTTTCTTTGCTAACGGAGCTTCACGGGGAAATTCCAAGACCTTACATCTTGTGGAAATAAGGATCCAAGGACCGATCTCGAACCGCAGCTTATTTTATACTTATAACTTTAACTTTTGCAACTTTCAAGCAACGTCTCACTTTCATTTTGCATTCTTATTCAGATTCTAAGAAAGTATGCTTGTTCCAAAATTTAAATAAAAATTTGAACTAGTACTCTATATCAAAATTGTATAAAAATTTATTTTGCTTAACAAAACGGTTTTTAACGTTCAAAAGCTTGAAAATAAGCACATTATTAAGTCAAATTAGGAGCTCCTGGGAGGAAAAGCCATAAATTACTTATATAAGCTCTAAAGAGAACCAACTACTCCACGCTTAGCATTTTCATTTGCACAATTCGTATAAACTTAGCCTAAACGTTAAGGGTAGCAGCTAGATCAACACTCTAGCAGAGTCGGGATTCCCCTTGTTCTAGCCTAATCAAGTCTAAAATTTCACTAATACCGAGGTATTAATGTATAGCAAATTATTATTTATTGTGCGTAACACTTCTTTTTCATGCAATTTTTAACTAAAATACGGTAAAAATTTTAAAATTTTTGGTCAAAACGGGGTTGCTAAGGACTAGAAGGTACAATATGTGAAAATTTTTGAAAAATTTGGTCAAATTTGCAAGAATTCCCCCTCACACTTAGAATTGAATATTGCCCTCAATATTCAACGTACCGGCACTTAGCCGAAACAATTGAATGGAAAAAGGTAATACTACCATCCAAGTGTGGAAACGAATTCTCGTTTCACACGAAGGATTAATAAGATATCCCTGGATAAACATTAAAAACAAAGATCGGATATTGGGCGGTTGGATTGAAAACAAGCGCATCAATCATCACGATCTACGGAATTCCTGAAAACAAAGGCAAATAACACACAAGAAGACAAACAAGTAGAGGAAACTCCCCCACACTTAGTTGTTAGAATAATAGAAAGAAGATAGAATGATAAGCATGGGTTGCCACCCACGAAGCGCTTTGTTTTTGTTAACCGAGTCACGGGCTTGACTCGACCCCGAATTCATTGGTCCTTGGGGAAGCAAGTGGAAGACAAAATCTTCATCGGACTTTCATTCAAGATGTTTGGAAAAACATTGAAGTGCATGAAAGTTCCACTCCGATGATATACACCCGGCTCAAAAGAAGAAATGGAGATGCCGGGGTCAAAGATAGTGTCCTCACTCCCGATGGAGTGAAGGAGAGGAGAAATCACTTCAAATGTGAAGTATGGAAGAAAGATCTTGATAACAATCAGGATAAGATCTTCATCTTCAAAAGCAAATTTATCATTTCCCTTAATTTGATTATTATCATTAAAGCTCTTATGTTCTAAAAACACTTCGGGAGGGAGGGTCGGGGTTGTTTCATCAATAAGCAAGCTCTTATGATAGAGTAAGTCTCCCCTCGGGTGATTAGAAAGATCATACTCTATGATGTGAGCGAGTTCATCGGCGAACTCCTCGAGAAGAGAATCATTCTTATGAAGTACGTCTTTGGGCTCGGGATACGGAGGTGGGACATGTGCGGTACTTTGTGGGCTATGAATATGCACCTCGTCCATTATGGTCTCCATTTCAGACTCATCACTTTCCTCATTCAGAATATCAAAGATTGGATTGTTTGATTTGAAAGTAAACTCAGAATCAAAATCAAACAAAGGATTCGTGATAGTCGTATCAAAAGTATGTGAAGTAGAATCAAGAAGATCGAAAGGTTCCTCGGATACCCTTGGGATTGGGACAAAGTTATCAAGTTCCTTAAGAGGATTGACGTCGACTTCCTTGTCCCCCATTGACAAGGTATCAGAAGGGTCTTCAATAAGTTGATTGATCTTTGATTTCTTTTCTTCAAAAGGTTCATCCTCATCACTTTCATCGGAGTATGAAAAGTGGATAATGTTAGGATGACCTGGTCCTTGTTGGCAATATTGATTTATATAACTTTTGTGATTGCCAAGGACCCTAATTTGTGCAATCTCAGCGGGAATGTAATCGGAATGATGATCACTTAAAACAGGGGTAGAGTCACAAAGGGCTTCAGTATCCCACTGATGGTGATGTTGTGTCATATTCTCGATCAAATCATAAGCTTCTTGAGGAGTCTTTCGCATGAGATTGCCTCCTGCAGCCAACATGATTTTGTCTCGATCGATCATATTTATGCCATGATAGAAGGTTAAGATTTGATCAAGGAGCAAAATTCTATGATCCGGACATCTCTGCAACAAGTATTTGAATCTCTCCCAAGCTTCAAATACTGATTCTTTGTGCAATTGCCGGAAATTCAGAATGTCTCTCCTAAATTGCATCGTTTTCGAATATGGATAGTATTTTGAAAGAAACTTGAGGCACATCTCTTCCCAAGTATGAACAGAATTGGTTTTAAGAGTGTAAAACCATGATTCGGCTTCGTGAGTTAACGAGAAGGGAAAGAGATTCAAACGGATGTTGTCTTGAGAAACTCCGTTCTGTTTGAAGAATTGAGTGATCGATAGAAATTTGTCCAGATGATAGTTAGCATCTTCATCTTCAAATCCGTGAAATTGGCAAGTTTGACTAATAAGCTCAACCATATGACATTTCAAAACAAAATCGTTTGTCGGGGCGATCGGTCCTCCTCTACCGATAAGCGATGGACGATAAAAATCCTCCATGGTCCGAGGATCATGGGGATGATAAGGTGAAGAATCGATCATTGTAAAGAATTAAACAATGAGAGGGTAAAGAGACAAGAATTAAACATTTAAGAGGAATAAGAAGATAGAATTAAATGGATAGAGGGTAAGTGATAAAGAATTAAACGGGTAAGAGGGATAAGAAGAAAGAATTAAACGGTATGAGAGGGTAAAGGGTAAAGAATTAAACATAAATAGGATAACGAAGATTGTTTTTGGGTTTTTATGACGGGAAAACAATTTGAGATAAAAGGAAAACAAATTTGAAATAGAAAATCTTTTTGGGTTTTTATAATTTAGAAAGAGAAAAGGAAAATAAATTTGAAAAGAAAATCTTTTTGGTTTTTATAATATGAAAATATATACAAAATCAAGACGGTAACTTCCCAGGGGAAGGGTCTTCAAATTCACTAATCTTCAAAACGAGAAACGGTTTCGGCTTTCACTCCTCCCCGGCAGCGGCGCCAAAAATTGATTCGTTCGATAGTACATATACGAATAGACATGACCTTTAGCCCGGAAATAACTAACGAGGTCAAACTACGTATACCGGGAGTATGTGATATCCCCGGGTCGTGTCCGTGTGAGGTGTGAAATGCGAAGTCGAAAACCGTTTTGTGATCGGGTGATTTGAATGAGATTTAAATAGGGATTTGGATTTCTAAACTAAATCAAGCAAATAATAACGCAAAGTAACTCAAATAAACTAATAACGAAGGCACATAATGCACAATTAAACTAAAAAGTAATCTAAATAAAAACATAACACGCAAAACGTAAAAACATAAACTAAATGGGCAGCTACCTAATTTTAACTAAAAAATTAAATTTTAAAATTAAAAACTATTTAAAAAGTTGAAACTTTGCTAAACGTAGCTTGAAATTTTGAAAAACTTAAAAGAAAATGAAAATTGGCCGTTACCGGGCTCGGTAACGGCTTTAAAAGTAAATTTAAATTCTAAAAAGCCTACGGGGTTCAAACTAGTTTTCCTACGTACTAAATGACAAAACAAAATTTTGAGAAAAAGAAAAACATTTTTTTTTTACTTTATTAATTAATTTATTATGAGTTAAAAGCTAAATTAAAGAAATAAATGATTTAAAAATACCTAAACTATTGGGAAAATTTTGAAAATTTTTGGAAACTAAATTATCCTAATACTAACCTAGGGAAAATCTGAGGAGGGGGAAAACAAATATAATAAGCAGTAAAATAAGTAATCTAAAAGCTGGATTTGTAAATAAGCAAAAACAGTCAAGTCTACTATAAATAATTAACTTAGGAAACCATAACATGAAACAACATTTGGGACAGATGGTAAAGGATCTTGTTGTAAAGCTGTACGGTCTAACCAAGAGGTCATAGGTTCGAGTCCTGTGCACCTCTTTTTGAAAATATATTTATTTTTATTTTTTTTTCAATTTTTCTTACAAAAACTACCTAAACTCGTAAAGATAAACATTTTTAAAACTGGAATATTTTATAAAATTCAATAATAAGCACAATAAAGAGCAAATATAAAGAACAGTTAGTACTAAAAGGCTAAAAGGGAAATTAGAACCTAAAAGCTACCAACACTATGCTACCTGAGCTAACTAAGGGGAGAATAAGCAAAAGGAAACATAAGGGAGATCCAAAAAAACTAAGGGAACAAGAATTAAGCAGTTAAAAAGACCTAAGAAGCACTAAACTAAGCTAAAATGAGAGTGAAAGAAGCTGATGTTGCAGCAGCCTAAGGGGGCTATTTGAAGCCTATGTTTTAGCTACCGAATAAGATCCAAACACTGAAATAAGCTAAAGTGGTTAAATTCTACACTACAAACTAATTGTAAAACAAAAATCACAACCTAATCTCTACTTAAACTAACCTAAAATAAGATCAAAAGGGGGCAGGTGAGGCTAATTGTTATGTAGCAGCAGTCTAGCAAAATGGTAAAAAAAAATGAGTTGTTGATGTAAGAAAGCATCATACCAGATATTGCAACCCTACACTAGCCTATAATGAACAATTTAAGAGCCAAACCTACATCTAAACATGGCCTAATCCAATTCTACCCTATACTACTTTCAAAATAGTTGTAAATGAAATATTTTAGAAAACAAGTTTAGATGCTTAAACACTATTGGGAAATTATAAAATTTGACTAAATACTACTGAAAACACTTAAGTATGGCTGATTAAAGTTTAAAAATGTGTAAAAACTATTTTTATACTAAAGAAAAAGCTTGTGCCAAACACCACTTTAAGAATTGAAAAAGGATTTTTAGCTAATTTTAACCTTGAAACTTAAGGAATTTGCTTGCAAACTTTAAACAAACAGCTCAAAGGAGCTTAAGAGATGCTTGTAAGAGACTTTTAACAACTGAAAACATCAAATTAAAAAACTCAGATTTTCATTAACAAAAAAAAAACAGATTATAATAAACTACATAACCTGAAATTAAAACTTAAAAATACAATTTAAAACATGAAAGCTGAACTAAACTACATTATAACTAAACTACACTACTCCTAAACCTAATCCTAATACTAAAACCTACTGCCAAAATGAGTGGCTACAAGTGTATACTTATACTACTCACTAATTGCTAGGGTCTTTCTCTTTGTTTTTGTCTTCTTGTTGTTTGTGTTTGTTCACTGAGAGGAGAAGACAATTGTGCTTTTAATGTTACATCCATTTATTCTTTTGGGCATGTACTTATACAATATTATTATTATTATGCTTTATATATTTTAATGTTTCAGGCTTATGATTTTAGCATTATTTTATCTGAGAGAGCCCGGGAGAGAGATTCGTAAGACATGCCATGATTTCGTCAACTGACTCTAACAGCCTTCACAGCTGAGAGTTGAATGGTTTTCAATTGACCATGGATTTTTCCTTTTGGATTCCAAATAATTGACTAGTCCACAAGTATATGGCTTGTGGTAAAGGCTGTGGAAATCCATATTTGGTAATCAATTCACCAAAGGTGATTTATTCAACCTAAGAATTGACTAGTCCTGAGCAAACGGCTACAGGTAAAGACAAATCAAATCCGTTTATAGTTAATGATTTACTAAAAATCATATGGTTATCAGTGTACCATAGTTTTCGAACTTAAACATTTGGCTACTCCATTAGTGATGGCTATTGGTAAAGAGACATCAAATCCATTATTTTCAATGATTCACCTCTCACAGGAGTTAACACACCTGGATGTGATGAGAATAGTATGAAACTAATATGTTTTGATGTACATTTTGTCATTTGTTGCTGCAAAGATCTGAAGTTTAAAGTTTGCCTTTCATAGAGATGTAGCTATTTTTGATTCTTTGCTGCTGCTGTTTGACTTCAATCCTCTATTCTGAAATGTTAAGATCTATCAAGAATCTTGAACTTAACCAGGTCAAATTCAAGATTAGGGGAGGATTGTTGGGAATTATGCTAAGTGAGAATTCTGCTGATGGATTCTGCTGAAGAGCTGGAATCTGCTGAAGATAGGTTTCTGCGGAAGAATAGTTTCTGCGTATTATGTTTCTGCGGATATAGATAAACCGCGTATTTTGTAATTTAGTTAGGATATGCATGAGTTTTATTAGGAGAAGATAATGCATATTTTCTATAGTTTATGGAATATACGTTTCTTGTGAAACAGTTTAGGGTTAGGGTTCCTTGTCTATAAAAGGAACATATTATTATATTTTATGTACGAGTTTGAAAACAAGTTTTAGTGATATAAAAGATCCATAGAGGATCAAAACTTTCTTAGTAATCTGTGTTCTTACTTGTGTTTGTTTCCGCTTTAGAATACAAGTATTGGAGACTTTCTATTAGAGTGTTTGTGATTACATAAACATTGCTAACGATTCACGAGTGCTCAAAGATCTATCAAGGTCTGAGTTTCATCACTGATAAAAAAAATACTAAAATTAAAATAAAAATATAGTCAACTAGATAAGCTATTGAATAAGTACCATACCAATTTTTAGAACAATTGGCATAATATTGAAGAAACTAAAAATCAAAAACTTCAGGCTGTTGGGACCTATTTTTGACAGCAAAACAGAAAAAGAAATGGGTTAAAAATGGGGCGAAAAGTGGGAATTTGACTAGGAAAGTCCAAGGCCAAATTGTTTCATACTTATGCTAACCTAAATGAACTAAAGTAAAGCAAATAAACCACTAATAAGCCTAAACTAATAATCTAACCTAGTCTAACTAAGTAACAGTTGTAAAAAAAATAATTTTTGAAAACAACTAAAAGGCTTGAAAACACTTTGGAAACATGAAAAATTAGTTTACAAACTACTATCAATAACTAACGAAAACTGAGTAAAAGTTGGATTTGGGACAAAACACTTGTTTAGCCAAGATTTTGGCTTATGCCAAACACCCCTTTATGGGTTAACTGTGAAAAATTTGAACTAAGAAAACAATTTTTAAGCTAAAAACTTTTAAAGACGGAAGGTATTTAGGACATATTGAAGCTGAATAAGTAAATGTAAACTATGAATGAGCTGTGAGAATAAGCTTATAGGTGAAAACTTGAAAATAGAGCAATAAAGAAAGTTTGACAATAATTGAAAGAAAGCTTGAAATTCTGATTAAACTTAAACGTAAGAAACAATACTGAGAATTTAGAAACTAAAAACATTAAAGTTATACTAAGGCTAATTTAATCTACTCCTACTCCTATTTTCTACTAAACTACCTACTCCTAATTCCTACTCCTAATGCCTTTGAAAGGCTTACATCCTTTTCTATTTATAAGGGAACACTAGGGTTTCTTCTTTTTGCTTTGTCTCTTTCTGTTGTGCTTGTTCACTGAGAGGAGAAGACAATTGTGCTTTTATGAATCAATCCAGGCCATTGATTTATCCTTGGTGACCAAGCCTTCAAATATTAGCCGTAGGATGATTTGTGTGCACTTGGATGGATGAGTTGGACTTGTAGCATTTGAGGAGGGGGGAGGGGACCATAGGAACAGTAGCATGTGATGAATTTGTTGTGTAGTATGGTGGTGATAACCATGTGAGAGTGACAGGTTTGGGAGGGAATTGAATTGGCGGGAACGGGTTAATGTTGGTTGTTTGACTGAGAAAGTCAAAACAATAACAAACGGGTTGTGTTTAGTTGCTGGGTTTGGATGGGTTGTGGGTTGGATGGGTTGAGGGAGTGATGGACAAGGTTTAAGTTTGTAGTTGGGTTGTCAGTTTTGGTAAAACAGTTTTATCAAAAAATGAATTTTGTAGGGTTTTTTTTTTTTAAAAAGTAATAATAATAGTGATGATAATACTAGTAATAAAAATGTAAACTTAAAAGGTTTTAACAAAAATAAAAAGGTTTTAACAAAATAAAAAATAAAAAATAAAAAATAATAATAATAATTTTGTGATTTTATTTCAAAATGAAATTTGGTTTTTGATGTGGTGTCGGGAAAAAGGTTTTGAGTTTTGTTTTTGAAAACAATTTTGCATTTAAGTTCGGGGTTTAGGGGTAATTTGGGAATTTTGGTTTTAGATGAGGGTAAAATGGTCATTGGGTTTTGGTCGAGGGTAAAAAGTTAATTATGGGTTTAGGGTTTGGTTCTCCAAGCTCCCCCCCATGTCACATTCCCGGGATTGACTTGATCTTTGACTTCTTGTCTTTTTCTTCAATTTTCTTCAAAAATGTGTTGAGTCGATCCAGTAATGCTCCATTTTGCTCCGTAATCCCATCCATGCTCCGTTTTGCTCAAATTTGCCTTGTTTTCAATCCTTTTGTACCTGAAATACACAAAAATACATTCCAAGGATATTTGTAACATTATATGGACTTTTCGGGTGTTTTTGGTCGATTTTGTGGGTTAAATAAAGTAAAAGATATGTGTAAATAGGCACATATCAATTGCAAAAAGGCATTTAATATACTAAAAGAAAAACTAACTACTGCACCTATTATAATTTCGCCAGATTGGAATATACCTTTTGAACTAATGTGTGATGCTAGTGATTATGCTGTAGGGGCTGTACTCGGCCAAAAGATAGAAAAGAACTTTAAGCCAATTTATTACGCTAGCAAAACCTTAAATAATGCCCAAGAACATTACACCACCACTGAAAAAGAACTTCTAGCAGTAGTTTTTGCATTTGATAAATTTCGGTCATATCTTATATTGTCAAAAACTATGGTTTACACTGACCATTCTGCTTTGAAGTATTTGTTCAACATTACAGGATTGGTGATGAGGGAGCGTGACGCTTCCGATTTCTTTAATGATAGGTACTAGGAGCTCAACGTGAGTCTAACTTGAAGACTCTGGAATAAAGACAATTGCTGACCGGGAGACAACCCGGAATTTTTATCTTATTTTTCTGTTTTGAGTCGAGTCTGTCAGACCTGCAGAAGATGCGGCGCATCTCCATCATAGGATGCGGCGTATCATATGCACTGGTCATATCTTTTTATTTTTCTGCATTTTTATTTTAAGACTTTAAAACATACTGTCAGTTTATTTAATGTGGCGCATTCCTGGTTAAGGATGCGACGCATCTTTTATTCTGATTCGTATTAATTTCAGGCTCGATACGGCGCATCTTCTTCCATAAGATGTGGCGTATCGACTGACCTGATGATTTACAGTTTAATTTTTTAGGTTTTATTTTACTAACTACTAATGTATTATGCAAGTTTGAACCTTCTTAACTCAGGTGTGTTAAAGTCTTGGTGGTATTATAGATTCCTGCACTTTCTGTGGAAACATCATTCATGAAGCTTAAACGTTCTCATCCACAAGAAAGTTGATTTTTGCNTTTTTATTTTTCTGCATTTTTATTTTAAGACTTTAAAACATACTGTCAGTTTATTTAATGTGGCGCATTCCTGGTTAAGGATGCGACGCATCTTTTATTCTGATTCGTATTAATTTCAGGCTCGATACGGCGCATCTTCTTCCATAAGATGTGGCGTATCGACTGACCTGATGATTTACAGTTTAATTTTTTAGGTTTTATTTTACTAACTACTAATGTATTATGCAAGTTTGAACCTTCTTAACTCAGGTGTGTTAAAGTCTTGGTGGTATTATAGATTCCTGCACTTTCTGTGGAAACATCATTCATGAAGCTTAAACGTTCTCATCCACAAGAAAGTTGATTTTTGCTAATAAACGCATAATGGAGGATCATTCCGAGCAAATATCAGGGGAGTTTTTCCTGTCTAATTCTTTTATTTTCCAGTTTTTAACCTTTAACACAAACAACGAGGACGTTGTTTAACTTAAGTGGGGGGATGGAGAATTAGAATGCTTACTTGTCCCAAACTTTTTCAAAATATGCTTAAAATGCGCTTAATATATCAAAATTTAAAATTTTTTAGCATGTTTTTGTTTAAGTCTAAATTACATAACCGCACACATAACCTTATTTCTTCCAAAAAATAAAACTTTAGTGTGCCGGTAACCTGTAAACTTTAGAACTTGGCTTGTATACTATTCGAGACCACCATAATGAGTATTATCGATATAATTGGAGTGACTTGTCTAACTTGGTAAATTTCTAGGATTACACCCAAAAAGCCTTTATATGTTATGTGATATTAACTAACTACACTGGTTAGTTAACCCCCGTATAAACCCTTTTGTTTACTCTCACTTTTAGAGTAAGATACCCCTAGAAAAACCCTCAGAGCCATTCCTTTCGTTTCTTACACCTTTGTTAAAATATTTCGTTACACCCTTACACCTTAGCCTACCCTGTAGATTAAAATCCGTTGTTAGTTACTTTAGGCAAAGTGTGTTTCCTTACATTACCTGTGTTCGCGTGTGTAATTCATTATCTTTGGTTAGGTCGGGAAATTGCACAATGCAGTTTGAGTGAAAGTACATATTGTATAATTTTATTTTATTTTTCGTGTGTTTACTACTTTCACTATTACAGTTATTTCTGAAAGTTATGGAAAGTATGGAAAAATTATCCAAAAAAATCGTGATAGAAAAAGTTGTGAAATTTTACACATATTAAAAAAAATCGAAAAAATAGAAAAGAAAAAGAAAGAGAAGAAGTTGGAAGTTTATTTAACCAACTAATGTAAAGTTTTGTATTAAGTGGGAGATATCACCACTATTTGTTGTTGTATTATATTTATGGTTTGAATGGGAGTTAGCCGTTATGGGAACGCCAACTAAGGATTATTCTTTGTTTAAGATTTTGTTGAGTATAATTCGTGTCTACCTAAAGCGTGAGTTACATGAGTCAAAAGCGTGAGTTATTCAAAGATATGAGTCTAATTCATGGGATGGTTGGGAAAGTAATTAACCACACTTCGGATTTTAATCTATTGTTTGTTTATTTTTTATTTTACACCAATTTATATCCTAAATGTTATCCCTACCCACCGTATTGTTATATTCGTTGTTAGCTTTCGAGCATCCGGATATGATGATGGCTAAGTGAGAATATTAAATGTATGAATAAGGTAGTGATCATCCGAGTATTAGATTAATTGACTAGCGCGCTAGCGATCTAGTGTGTGACTTGGTGACCATCCGTTATGCAAATAACGCGCCAGCGATCCAAGAAGTGCACTAGTGACCATCCGTTAGTTGAAGCGTCGAAGACTCGCGCTAGCGATCTACTAAGTTTATGCAGGAGATGTTTGAACGAAGCTAGTTCAACCCTTAAGCCTCAAAACCCTTTTTACCGCTTTAGACTTGTTACTCCTTGGCTTTAGTGGGGGAGATGCGCATATTTGTCAAGCTTATGATAGAATATTCGTCACAACTAAACAACTAAATGATTTAGAATTGTTTTTATATTGAAAAATTATTTTGTTTCTACTTCGTTAAGTGTTTGGTTGTGTGATTATGATAAAACGAATATGTGCTTAATGATAAAAATAAATCCTAATACCTTTTAGGATACATTTTCATAAGATTAAATCTAAGGTTTACTTGGGGAAAAGTAAAGTTCAAGTGGTGGGATATTTGATAAACTCAAATAAGTACATATTATTATCATCATTTATCCTATTTATTTGACTTTTTTTACTATATTATTTATGAGAATTGGTACTTAAATGTTTACTTTAGTAATTCTCAGGTAAAAACAAGCAATAGGTGAAACTTGGCGATTTTGGACTAATTATGAAGCAAAACAAGCGAGATGTCAAAAGTCTACTGAAATCCAGAAGATGCGCCGTATCTATCTCAACAGATACGCCGCAATATCATACTTAGATGAATTCAAAGACCATTGCCTGACTTTGAAGAATGCGCCGCATGTAATTCTATCATGCGCCGCATATGAAACTTTGGTCAACGAAGAAGATCAAGCTCGTTCTACTCCAGATACGCCGCATTACACTTCTGACATATGGCGTATCACTATCAAGACATCACCAGATACAATCCAAGATACTGAAGGACATGCGCCGGATACAAGAATCAAGATACGCCGCATCTGAAGACGGTGTATGAATATTCCAGAATATATTAATCTTGGACCCCATGCGAAGTTAAGTCAATGCGCCGCATCTACTTACTCAATGCGCCGCATCGAGCCCTCAGACAGAAACTATAAATACCCCAAGACCTAGACGAATTTTATGTGCAACATAAGCCTAAGGAGACGAACTCAGTCGAAGAAGCAACACAAGACACACTCCAAACGAAGATATTAGAGCTGTAAGAAGGTCCTGCATGTATTTAATTCATTAAGTAGTTTTGTTTTATTGTAATAGTACGCTTTAATTCATCAGGATTGATGGGATTGTGGCCACCATACTGCTCCCCTTAAAATTGCTTTCCCATCANTGTGCAACATAAGCCTAAGGAGACGAACTCAGTCGAAGAAGCAACACAAGACACACTCCAAACGAAGATATTAGAGCTGTAAGAAGGTCCTGCATGTATTTAATTCATTAAGTAGTTTTGTTTTATTGTAATAGTACGCTTTAATTCATCAGGATTGATGGGATTGTGGCCACCATACTGCTCCCCTTAAAATTGCTTTCCCATCAATAAAAGTCTATATGATGATGTTTTTGGTGACTTATATTAGTGCATTGATAACCTCTGTATCTAGCTGAGTCTTGCTTGGGCTGCCATACCCCTTCCTCGCCTATTTAGCTGACGTCTTTGGATAAATAGGATAGACATAAGTGATTATTAAGGGTTTACTCGCCGATATAATGAGATCCAACGAGAGAGATAAGATTACGATACGCTTCATATAGAACTAGCAATAAAACAAGTGACAAGCTACTTAATTATCAGGGCAGGCCTTCTTCTGCTTCTAATTATCTATCTGTGTACGTGTATGCTATTCGCTGATTCGTGCTCATTAGTTTAATTTACTGTTTAATATAACTAATCTGTGGCAGTCTCTCAGGCTGAACCCCCTTTCATTAGATTAGGCTGTAAAACTAACTTAGGACATTAAAATACTGATTAGGTTAATTAGATAATACGTTCCACTCTTAGTGATCGACACTCTACTTACCATTATATTCATACTGACCGGGTACACTGCTCGTTAAGTGTGTGTGTTATTGATAAGTCGGCTAAATATAAATTTAAAACTTGAGTAGGCATTAATACTGCTAAACAGCAACGACACATCACGCGCATCAATGTTCGATTAGCAGACCGCTCCTTTCAATATCCTTTAGGAATTGCGGAAAATATGCTAGTTGAAGTTGGTAAATTCACCTACCCAGTTGACTTTGTTATCTTAGTAATGGAGGAAGATAGCAAAGTTCCTCTAATTCTAGGAAGACCATTCCTGCATACAGCTGATGCAATAATTCGAGTTAAACAAAAGAAACTAAATCTCGGAGTTGGAGAAGATAGAATGTCTTTTTCAATTGATGCAACCATGAAACATTCCTAATCTAATGATGACACCTGTCTTAGCATAGATGTTATTGATGAAATTCTTGAAGAGGATTTCGACAACTTGCTAAACGAAGGAATGAAATTCTTCATACTATTCAAGGAACGATTCTCGAAGAGAAACTCTATGCAGAGTTTGACGAATTCATAGCCATGAATGTTGAAGAGATCAAAACTGATGATGAAGAAGAAATCATTTTCGAAAGAATTACTGTCAATACAGAATACAAAATTAAGAAATCTCTCGAAGAACCACCAACTGACCTTAAACTTAAAAGCTCTTCCTAAATATCTCAAGTATGCTTTCCTAGAAGGAACATCCTTACTTTCGGTTATTATATCTTCTGAACTTTCGGAAAAGAATAAAGCAGATTTCCTCACCGTTCTCAAAAATCATAAAGCGAGCCTTTGCTTGGAAAACCTCAGATATTCCTGGAATCTCTCCCTCATTTTGCAAACACAAAATACAAATGTTGGAGGATAAGAAACCAGTGGTTCAAAAACAAAGAAGGTTAAAATCTAATATGCAAGAAGTAGTTAAGAAAGAAGTGACAAAACTCCTCGATGCCGGAATCATTTACCCTATTGCTGACAGCCCATGGGTTAGTCCTATTCATTGTGTGCCAAAGAAAGGTGGTATCACTGTGGTCACAAATGAGAATGACGAGTTAGTTCCCACCAGAACTATCACTGGTTAGAGAGTTTGTATTGACTACCAAAAACTCAATGATGCTACAGCCAAAGATCATTTTCCCCTACCTTTCATGGATCAAATGTTGGAAAGACTAGCAGGAAACGAATACTTTTGTTTACTCGATGGTTTTTCTGGATATTTTCAAATTCCTATCGATCTTCTCGATCAAGAAAAAACAACTTTCACATGTCCTTTTGGAACATATGCTTTCAAACGAATGCCTTTCGGCTTGTGTAATGAACCTGCTACCTTTCAAAGATGTATGATTGCCATATTTTATGAAATGATCGAAGAATCTATGGAAGTTTTCACGAACGATTTCTCGGTCTTTGAAACTCATTCAAAAGTTGTTTGGTCAATCTAAGTAAAATGCTTAAAAGATGTGAAGAGGCTAACCTAGTTCTCAATTAGGAAAAATGCCACTTCATGGTTAAAGAAGGTATTGTGCTCGGACATAAAGTGTCTGGAGCAGGATTCAAAGTTGACAAAGCAAAAATCGAAGTCATAGCCAAAATTCCACCCCTACTAATATCAATGGTATTAGAAGTTTTCTTGGACATGCCGGTTTTTACCGAAGATTCATAAAAGATTTCTCCAAAATAACTGTTAGGAATACAAATATTCCTATTGAAGACTCGGTCACCACAAGAATGTAATAGCATTGATATAGCTCATAGTTACATTAATATTTAGTTAGACTTTAGATTAGTTATGTAATACGTGGAGGATGTACGGGTCTTTACCCACTGTATACCTGATCCACAGCCCGCAGGAGGGCGGTTTACCCCTCTCCACATGTGGAGAGGGTTGGAACTTCTACTCTAATTTCACATATTTCTCTTTCACTTTATCTTTCTAAGTTCCCAACTCTCTTCTCTCTTTCTCTCTCTAAACTTTCGTCTTCTTCTTTCTTTCTTTCTTTCTTGTTCATTCGAACCATATATCACAAGTTTCATCCATGTTATGATTATGAATATCTTACAATTGGTATCAAGATCCAAGGTTTCATCTTAGGACTTAGCATACTCGGATTTGTGTATGGTCTTGTGTTCATTTATGGTTTGAATGGTATTCTTTGAAAATACCTTGGTTTGATCTTATTTGGTGGCTAGATTTGTTTTATGGTTGTACTTTTATGTTAGGGAGTGTTAGATTAACTTAGTTTGGTGCTTGGATAGGTTGTTTCACGTGGCTAGTGGAAGTTTGGGTGAAATTGGTCGGTTTGTTTAAGTTGTTTTCTTATTAGCGATTAGTTTTTTGGTTGAAACTTTCATTGTAGCGTTTTTGTGGTTTATTGGACATTGATTTGGCGTTTTTCTCAAAGAGGGAGTAAAGACAAAAAAAAATAGAAAGTGACAGCTTTGGAGCTATACTGTTAGCGATTATCTGTTTTTCACTTTATAGCGTTTAGTCCAAAAAAATTTGTAGCGATTAACTACTGATAGCGTTTATCTACTGATAGCGTTTAATTCTTTGGTAGCGTTTAGATTTGGTATTCTTGTTAGCGGTTAGCTACGCTTCTTGTTAGCGATTAGCCAGACTTTCTTTATAGCGTTTAGCTCAGATTACCCCTTTATAGCATTTCGCTCAACTGAACAAAACAAACAACTGAACAACACCACAACTACAAGAGAAATTACTCACCACTGATCTTTAGAAGCTTAACTTCTTTCTTTTATATTCGAATCACAAGGATATAACAAAAACCAATCGGCTTCATACTTCTTTTTCATTTGATTATACAAACATCACTAATCAAAACCGTGAACAACAATATCCAAATCATCTAAACCTACTCTATCACCTCAACTCTAGGCTACAACAACAAACCCAGTTACATCAATCGAACTGAATCATAAAGCAAAAGAAAAAAAAAAAGATCTCAGATTATGTAAACTTGCTCACAAATCTTTTAAAGACTTACAAGTTTTACATTAAGCCATCAATTATCTAGACTTGAAACAAAAACAACTTAATAAAATACCTCAGTTTTATCTCGTGTTTTATATGGTATTTCAAGACCTTCAAAAGATCTAACACACGAAACAAACTCATCACAGATCCATATTGAAGCCGTCATTCATTTAAATATCCGAACAATTAAAAGTAGAACAACAACAAGAGTGTTATTATTCTCCTTTTCATTCGGTTTGAACAAAAACAAACAAGAACAACAATAGATCAACCTACCTTAGAACACTTCTGGTAATCACCGAAAGTTTTCGTTTGTGGTTGTTCTTCGGATTAAACAAGAACGAGTGCTCGAGATTCATCATCACAGGGATGATATTTTTGTTGTCTGGTTGAGAGATTTTTTTTGTGGCTGCGTATTCTATTTGTTGGAAAGGATTAGGGTTTGTTTAAAGTGGGATTAGTGTGTGTTATATACCGTGAAATTAGGGTAAGGGCTTGTTAGTGGACTTTAATTGGGCTTCGGGTTTATTGAATCTAACTGGGCTGCGTGGTCACTCCACCAAGGGACGAATTTTATTCCTTCATCTTGGGCTGGTGTATAAATTGGTTTCATTGGGCTGCACGACTTATTTGGGTTTTTGATTAATTTGGTCTCGTGGGGTGGAATACAAGGGATGAATTATTTTGTTAACCTCAAAGTATTCATACATATTTTCTTTTGGTTAACATTGATCTTATGTGATAATTTTGGCAATAATTTTTTTATCATGATTTGTTGATTGAGCTTCGAGATTCCGTGATTTTTTATTTCTTTGGGTAGAGATTTGTCGGGTTTGGTGGATTCAACTATTGTGTTCGTATCTGCAAGACCCCATCCTTCTTCACGTTATCAACAATCATACTTTACCACATTCAATTCATCACAGTCTCACGGTTTTGTCTTGATTTTGTAAAATCCCGCGAAAGAACCTATTTCTCGATTTAAATCATAGACTTGTAAAATCCCGTGCAAGTTCATATCATGTTAAATTCTTCGGACTCAGTCATATCTGAGATACTCAAATTGTACGACATGATCGATGACCATAAGATTTCTGACAAAGTACAACAGACTAACGGTTTTGAGTCTGATATTGCTAAAATGGAATCTTTGTGCTCGAATTCTCAAAAGAGAGAGCTTCATAAGCCACAACAAGTGCTTCACGATGCAAATGAAAGCTGCATAGACTGTTTTCGACAACTTCATTCACACCTGTCAGTGCTTTTAGACGGAACTGGATTCAAAATGGGATTCGAACGTGCATTTGCAACACTCTTTGGTCAAGATGTACAAACTTTCACCGACACAATGATTCTTAACTTAGATCAACTACAACAACAACTTGACCAAGGAGAATCTTCCAAAGTTGGATCCATAGCTGCCCTTTGTATGATCAACAAACAAGTCCAAGTGTACATCAATTTGAAATTCACTATGGATTATGACTACGAAAGTCTGATGACGAAAAAGTGTTTTGCTGATCACACAGGAATCGAGGTTGACACGTTCAGAGATACACTCATTCAACTCATGGGCAATGTGAAAAAGTTCATTCATGAAAGAGTGCAGCAACAACAATGCAGTGACACTATTTCTGATAAGCATGATATAAACGACAGTTCTGAATTATCTACCATACATGGCATGGATGTTGATCACAAGCCGGTAAATGCCCAAGTCCCATCTACTGAGGTACATGTCACTGATCAACACAATATGCTTTCTGATGAACAACTGCATACTGATCAAATTAAACCCACTTATGACACATTTTTGTTAGAAACGACTGATAGCAATATCATTCCTGACTCAACAAATATGAGTCATAAAGGGGGAGAAATTGATCAGGATGTTGCACGTGATGATGAGTCGAGTTCTTTGTTTACGGCTGAGCCTTTTAACTCAAATGATATGGTTGATAAAGAAGTGTTTAATGAACTTTCAAACAAATTTGCACAACTTGAAAAACATTGTATTTCACTTGAAATCGCAATGCAACAAAAGGAAGAAAGTTTTCAAACTAACCAACCATGTAAAAATCCGGAACTTCCTGATTTCCGTGAATTCTTTATGATTAATGATTTGAAAGCTCAGCTAGAAACCAAAAACTTGGCAATAACAACCTGAAAATACGTACTACTGAAATGTGTGATATGTGTGATGAAGTTAAGGCTAAACATGACAGTGATGTTATTGCAGCTAGAAATTTTGAGCAAAAGTGGCTGTATTACTTTTGGAAAATGAGTCTTTGAAAAAGCATTGTAAAAATCTTAATGAGTCAATCAAAGAAACGAGAACTAAGACGATAGAACAAACAACCTCTTTGATTGCCAAAAATGATGAATTCAAAGCTCAACCTCTGGACAAGGGTTTCACAATTACAACATTAAAGAACGAGCTAAGAAAAGCAACAGGGAATAGTGTGAACACTAAGTTTGCAAAACCATCAATCTTAGGGAAACCAGTTTCTTAATCGAATAGAAACCAATCCGTTGTTAGGCAGCCGACTGCGTTTAGATCTGAACGACCAAAATTTTCAAAAACATGGTTTGCCTCCTAAGTTGATGCGAAACAAGTTTCGACAAAACCAGTCACTTCACATAATTTTCCTAAGAAAAATGCCTCTGGGTTTGTTAACGCTCAACAAGTATCTACACCTACACCTGACTTTTCTAGGACAGTTCGAAAACTCAAATCTCTTATGATATAAATGACTTGTACAAGAAATATGACCTTGAAAAGGCTAGGAAAAGGGCTCTACGTCAAAAGATGGGAATCTTAGGCTCACGACCTTATAGGATGCCTTCTAGCTTATTCCAGAACTCGGCCAGTAGCAGCAAACCAAAACCTGTGAGCACTCGACAAACAAATAGGAATTGTCTAGTGTCCAAGAGTAGTTGCACATCGATTAAAGCGATTCCCGTAGCAAATCACTCTAATAAACCTAGACCTTTTTCTGAGTGTGTGTTTTTATTATGTGAAAATGAGAGAAAATGGGGGTTTTGAGGGTATATATACATGTGAATAAGTATAGGGTAGTTTTTGAAGCAAATGAAAATGTAGGGTAAAGAGAAAAGGTAAGTCAAGAGTCCAAAACTGTCAACGTAGCTAAACCTCTCACGATAACGCTTCGGGGCTCAAACGACATAGCAAACGGACTCGAAAATTTACGAAACTTTCGCCATTGTTCATGAAATAATTTTTCCAATAAAATCAAGCATAAACTTCAGAGTTTTTCTCAAACTAAAAATAAATCAAATAATTTGGCAAATGCAATACAATTCGAGTTTTCTAGGTTGTGCTGAGTCAATCAAGGAATAAAGTTCTCGTTTCCAAATATATCTCACGCTTCTCAAGCCCAATTAACATGCATCAAAAGTTTAAAAGTATTTCAGGTACGAAAATATATATTTGGCTAGAAATAAGTTTTTAGGAAAAGTACCAGGTGTTACATAACACACGAAACAAACTCATCACAGATCCATATTGAAGCAGTCATTCATTTAAATATCCAAACAATTAAAAGAAGAACAACAACAAGAGTGTTATTATTCTCCTTTTCATTCGGTTTGAACAAAAACAAACAAGAACAACAATAGATCAACCTACCTTAGAACACTTCTGGTAATCACCGAAAGTTTTCGTTTGTGGTTGTTGTTCGGATTAAATAAGAACGAGTGCTCGAGATTCATCATCACAGGGACGATATTTTTGTTGTCTGGTTGAGAGATTTTTTTGTGGCTGCGTATTCTATTTGTTGGAAAGGATTAGGGTTTGTTTAAAGTGGGATTAGTGTGTGTTATATACCGTGAAATTAGGGTAAGGGCTTGTTAGTGGACTTTAATTGGGCTTCGGGTTTATTGAATCTAACTGGGCTGCGTGGTCACTCCACCAAGGGACGAATTTTATTCCTTCATCTTGGGCTGGTGTATAAATTGGTTTCATTGGGCTGCACGACTTATTTGGGTTTTTGATTGATTTGGTTTCGTGGGGTGGAATACAAGGGATGAATTATTTTGTTAACCTCAAAGTATTCATACATATTTTCTTTTGGTTAACATTGATCTTATGTGATAATTTTGGCAATCATTTTTGATCATGATTTGTTGATTGAGCTTCGAGATTCCGTGATTGTTTATTTCTTTGGGTAGAGATTTGTCGGGTTCAGTGGATTCAACTATTGTGTTCGTATCTGCAAGACCCCATCCTTCTTCACGTTATCAACAATCATACTTTACCACATTCAATTCATCACAGTCTCACGGTTTTGTCTTGATTTTGTAAAATCCTGCGAAAGAACCTATTTCTCAGTTTAAATCATAGACTTGTAAAATCCCGTGCAAGTTCATATCATGTCAAATTCTTCGGACTCAGTCATATCTGAGATACTCAAATTGTACGACATGATCGATGACCATAAGATTTCTGACAAAGTACAACAGACTAACGGTTTTGAGTCTGATATTGCTAAAATGGAATCTTTGTTCTCGAATTCTCAAAAGAGAGAGCTTCATAAGCCACAACAAGTGCTTCACGATGCAATTGAAAGCTGCATAGACAATTTTTGACAACTTCATTCACACCTCTCGGTGCTTTTAGAGGGAACTGGATTCAAGATGGGATTCGAACGTGCATTTGCAACACTCTTTGGTCAAGATGTATAAACTTTCACCGACACAATGATTCTTAACTTAGATCAACTACAACAACAACTTGACCAAGGAGAATCTTCCAAAGTTGGATCCATAGCTGCCCTTTGTGTGATCAACAAACAAGTCCAAGTGTACATCAATTCGAAATTCACTATGGATTATGACTACGAAAGTCAGATGACGAAAAAGTGTTTTGCTGATCACACGGGAATCGAGGTTGACACGTTCAGAGATACACTCATTCAACTCATGGGCAATGTGAAAAAGTTCATTCATGAAAGAGCGCAACAACAACAATGCAGTGACACTACTTCTGATAAGCATGATATAAACGACAGTTCTGGGTTATCTACCATACATGGCATGGATGTTGATCACAAGCCGGTAAATGCCCATGTCCCATCTGCTGAGGTACATGTCACTGATCAACACAATATGCTTTCTGATGAACAGCTGCATACTGATCAAATTAAACCCACTTATGACACATTTTTGTTAGTAACGACTGATAGCAATATCATTCCTGACTCAACAAATATGAGTCATAAAGGGGGAGAAATTGATCAGGATGTTGCACGTGATGATGAGTCGAGTTCTTTATTTACGGCTAAGCCTTTTAACTCAAATGATATGGTTGATAAAGAAGTGTTTAATGAACTTTCAAACAAATTTGCACAACTTGAAAAACATTGTATTTCACTTGAAATCGCAATGCAACAAAAGGAAGAAAGTTTTCAAACTAACCAACCATGTAAAAATTCGGAACTTCCTGATTTCCGTGAATTCTTTATGATTAATGATTTGAAAGCTCAGCTAGAAACAAAAAACTTGGCAATAACAACCTGAAAATACGTATTACTGAAATCTGTGATATGTGTGATGAAGTTAAGGCTAAACATGAAAGTGATGTTATTGCAGCTAGAAATTTTGAGCAAAAGTGGTTGTATTACTTTTGGAAAATGAGTCTTTGAAAAAGCATTGTAAAAATCTTAATGAGTCGATCAAAGAAACGAGAACTAAGATGATAGAACAAACAACCTCTTTGATTGCCAAAAATGATGAATTCAAAGCTCAACCTCTGGACAAGGGTTTCACAATTACAGCATTAAAGAACGAGCTAAGAAAAGCAACAGGGAATAGTGTGAACACTAAGTTTGCAAAACCATCAATCTTGGGGAAACCAGTTTCTCAATCGAATAGAAACCAATCTGTTGTTAGGCAACCGACTGCGTTTAGATCTGAACGACCAAAATTTTCAAAAACACGGTTTGCCTCCCAAGTTGATGCGAAACAAGTTTTGACAAAACCAGTCACTTCACATAATTTGCCTAACAAAAATGCCTCTGGGTTTGTTAATGCTCAACAAGTAGCTACACCTACACCTGACTTTTCTAGGACAGTTCGAAAACCGTGTCAATACCGAGCGTTAAAACTCAAATCTATTATGATATAAATGACTTGTACGAGAACTATGACCTTGAAAAGGCTAGGAAAAGGGCTCTACGTCAAAAGGATGGAATCTTAGGCTCACGACCTCATAGGATGCCTTCTAGCTTATTCCAGAACTCGGCCAGTAGTAGCAAACCAAAACCTGTGAGCACTCAATAAACAAATAGGAATTGTCTAGTGTCCAAGAGTAGTTGCACATCGATTAAAGCGATTCTCGTAGCAAATCACTCTAAGAAACCTAGACCTTTTTCTTAATCCAAACACCTTGTTTGCTCAACTTGTCTGAAATGTGTTTTTAAGGCAAATCATGATAGTTGTGCTACAAAATTCCTGAAGGAAGTGAATACTTGTGATAAGGTTCTACCATCTAAGACTAGGAACTACAACAAGCCCGTAGAATCAAAGAGTTATACTCAGAAACCTGGTAGGCAGTTTGATTTAGAACAAAGGTCTTCTCTAAACAAGACTTCCACTCTACATGAGAAACCAAACACTCCTAGAACTTGCCTTAGGTGGATACCGACGGGTAGAATTTTTCAGATTGTTGGTCTTAGATGGATACCTATGAGAAAGATGTTCACTGATTGCAAAACCAAGGTTGAAAGTGGGACCCCAAATGATATAGATATTGATTTCACTAACCCATATAAATGCAAACAAACTCTCAATGTCAGTGCAGGTAGTCTTTACTTAAGTGCAGGTACATCGATCAATCCTATTAAGGAAAGACTCAGAGTTTGGCTGCCGAAAAGAGTGATATCTCATCAATCAGGGGTTAATGAAGCTCAACTTTGATGCACATGACTATGACGTTTGAACACTTCAGTTTAAGCCTCGTTCTTCATCGATTATGACGTCTGTTCACATCATTTCAGGCCCTGTTCTTCAATGAAAAGAAAGGTGTACGATTCAGTGCGCCTTATCTTCTGAAGAAGAGAAATCTTCTTGGTTTTGACCATTCTCAACTACATGCTTCATGCTTTCTCCATGTTCGTTAAGTCATCAAGTGGATCTACTCATCTTTGATCGAATTCGTATTCACTTGCTCAATCAAAAATCGCAACCTCGTTTGCAATTTTTGAGGGGGAGAAGGGTGAATAAACTACATGATTGACTGTATTCTTATTCACATGCTCAATCAAAAATGGCAAACCTAGTATGCAATTTTGAGGGGGAGAAGTGTGAATAAACTACATGATTGATTGTATTCTTATTCACTTGCTACTCAATCAAAAATGGCAAACCTCATATGCAATTTTTGAGAGGGAGAAGTGTGAATATACTTCATGTTGATTGATGTTGAAGAATGGTTATACGACTCTCCTCCAACACCTAATGTTCTACTTTCTAAGGATGACTAGGATTTATGTTTGAGGAATACTTCCATGCTTCAAGGAATGTTGATCATCTAGTTTCTGAAGCTCTTACTTCGGTTCCTGCTGACTCAACTGGTTCATCTTCCTCAATCTCCACTGATCAAGATGCACCATTTAGAAGTATTACTCAGACTACTCAAGTAACACAATCTCAAGTTACTCCTCAAGGTGTTGATGATGACTATCATAATATTGAAGTTGCACACATGAATAATGATCTGTTATCTGGTATCCCTTTCCCAAAACCAGACTCTGAAGAATCTCCTTTTTTCACGGAATGTTGTTCCTCCAATGTGCACTTGGTAAACCAACCACAAGATCATAAAGGAAAATGTCGGCTAAGAATTTGGACATGGATTGTCAAGTGATCACGGAGTTTATTTGGTATACTTTATTTGAGA
This sequence comes from Artemisia annua, assembly GCA_014162995.1. Lineage (NCBI taxonomy): Eukaryota > Viridiplantae > Streptophyta > Magnoliopsida > Asterales > Asteraceae > Artemisia > Artemisia annua. Next base: position 35,275 of record LBNU01008852.1, read on the forward strand.
TTGAAGTTGACTTTTACAATGGCATGATCTTATTCTATCTTGAAGTCAGGGTTGGTTAGATGCATGAATTTCAATGATAACTTGCTCGTGATTAAGATTTAAGTTTAAGACTTGGTTTATCTAGTTACCAGCAGTCGGGGTAGATGGTCGAAGACCTGGTAAACTATCACTTTAAAGAGTTACATTGTAGTACTGAGTATCACACACAGGAGTTGTGGATAATCGCAAGAGGTGTTATTGTCTCATACTTTGATTGAGTATTGAGTACTTAGAGATTTGCTTGGAGCATAAATTCTCTACACCATTCTTCCAACATTAGTGCAAGCTTAAGTCACCAGAATGGGAAATTTCACTTCAGCTTCAAGTTTGGTTTATTGGATTTGCTTCATCAATGGTCACTTCAAACAGCCTACACAAGGGTTGATAATGATAGTCAGAGAGTTTCTGTAGCAGTTGATTCTCACAAGATTTATTTGAGCCAATTTTGTTCTCCTCTCAAGATTTCAAGTAGATGTGCCTATAATGTGTTGCTGATTCTGAGGTATCAAAACCAGCAAGGGGGAAGGAGACATACATCTGAACGTTCAACGAGTACACGTGATGAGCTTTATACTTCTTAACTGAAGATATTCCGGGAAGACAAATGTCACAACCGCAGAGACAATCAGTGTCTTAACTCGTTTTTCTGGTGTATTATTCCATCTTCTTGAGGGAAGTGGTCTCCTGATACTTGTGGTACGTATTACATCAGCTTTCAGTGGGATGAAATATGAGAAGAATAGTTGGAGTGTGAGATGATACTGCTTATCAACATCTTCTTACGAGCTGATATGATTTATGGTAAAGTACTTCCGGTTAAGGTTTCATGTACACAATGTTATGCTGATTCCGAGTGATCGAAACCATCAGGGGGTAGAAATGTGTACATCAGGGACGCACAACAGGTTCACGTGATCGGACTTAATCATCTATTCCGGTGTTGATAACCGCAGAGATGATCAGTGCTTCAACCTGTTACTTTGGTGTCATCGTTTCGACTTTTGTTGGGAAGATGTGTACACTATGGGCTTATTTACTATGTGAAAGATAACTGGAATGCATTTGGTGAGATGAAGATGTTGATTTATTATTCCCTTGAAGGATGAGAGAGGTCAAAGGGGCTAAATGTGTCAGAAGGCCAAACTTGAAACAGTTTCAAATGTTTAGAAACAAGCCTTTCAAAATCTTAGCACTGTCGCTTTACTCCGGTAAAGCAAGTGTGGAGACCAAAGCGAAGTAGTTCAAATTCTGTCAAATTTTCAAAATCTGAAATGCTTTCGATGTATTATAAGAATGACTTTGCTTTCGTAATCTCAAATGCCGAAAGATTTCCACTTATCACAAAAACAAATCTTCAAAAAGAACCCATGTGGTTCAACTTTAGAAGGAAATCTTCTTCTTCAGATTTTAAAACTCCGAGAGAAACACCGGGTTTCTCAATCAACTTTTCAACGGAAAAAGAGTTTTAAATCTCCATGGATTCCACGAGTGTTATGTCTAAATGAAACACCGGTTTTCAATCTTCGTTGGAATTCAATGAAAGGAAAGTGCATAGCTAAATCATTCTTTAAAACCAAGCGTGCACTCCATTTTGTACATATTTTTTCTTTTCAACAAAATTGTAAATAGAAAAATATAAAATCTTCAAAAACCATAAAAATCAAAAAAAAAATTTGATATTTCTAGGCATGTCTTCTGGCATCGATAACATTTACGGACCTAGAAATGTCATTCAATAATGACACGGATCTTTAAATGAAGTTCAAACAGAAGTTCAAAATGTTTCAAAACATGCCTAAAATGGCTTGTTATTACTTCAGATAGCAACCCGGTTTTTAAAATGAGGAAAACACGTCACCAAAAAGACGGTTGTTCCTTGAAAAAAGTGTCGTTCATCCGAGCGTGAATTACTTTATATTCATGCACCCTCGATCTAATGTACGCTTCAGTGACAACTTTTGGAAATCAATCAGAATTGAATCGTTACTTAAAATCACTCAATCAATGACAACTTTTCAAAAATTATAAATGGGTCATAGATTGAGGGGGAGAGTGATTTCAAAACTTTATAATATCATCAAAACGCAACACTTTGTACATAATAAGCAATCAAATAACTTGTGATGGTTATGTGTAAGTTTGAGAATTTTTCAAAGAGTTTATCGTTAAAACTTCAAATCTTTTGTAAACTCTTCAATTCTGACACATAACAACCTCCCTCACAGATTGAGGGGGAGCATAATAAAGTACCTTTTATCAGAAAATATTAAAATTGACCACATTTTCTCCCAAAAGTTTTCTAACTTATTTAAATCAATTGAGATCCAAAATCTCAAAAGGTTTGAAATTTTTTATAAGGGGAGAGAATGTAATTTAAATATGAAATCTGATAATCAAATGTGATCTTTTGGACTCAATAATAGGCTCCCTCATATGTGCTAAACTCTTTTGAATACCGACGCACATATTAAGGGGGAGCAAAAGGCGTTTGTGGAAAAATACCAAAGACCGGCCATTTACTTTAATGCACGGAGTTATAAGGATGGTTAAGGTTAGGTATGAGTTCCCATGATCCACCAGAACCGGAAGGATCTTCCCAGGGACAATCCTCTAGATAGAATAGAAGTCCTTAGGAATGATTGAAAAAAGGAGAAAAGTGAGAAAGCGAAGAGTGCCGACTGAGATAGAGCTAGGACTAGAACAAACCCAACAAGGTTCTAGTGATGAAGTTTCGGTAAGCACTGAAGGGGTTGAAGAATTAAAAAGAAATGTAATGAGAAAGGGTGAAAAGAAATAGCCCTCCAACTATTCAACCTTAGGGCAGAAACCGGGTTCAATTCATATGCTACTGGTGGTTACTAAGGTAACACCGGTATTGAAGACAAGACGTCATGGACCCAGTGACGCACTGCACTAAACTTCCTAGCCACTCAAGTTTTCTTAAAAGGACTTGTTTCATTCTCACGGGGAACCCTGTGCAATGTATCGACCGCTCATTGCGAGCCATGTTGGTACCTAAACAGGAGACGCCTCGCCAGTCTCCAGGAGCGGATCAAAACGCACAATTGAGTCTAGAGCCAAGAGATCATCCATAAATCTCGTTAGGACACAATTCTAATATGCTTACTGTTTCATACACCGTGGAAAGTAAGAATATATTTTTAGAGTCCTACGCATTATCCTTGTGGTATTGCCAGAACATCTGAGTGATATGCAATTATTCACAACGACGATGGAAATCCTTCTAGAGCGAACGTCTTTCAAACTCTTGGTAGGTGACATGTGAGATCCGGCTTGGATCAATGATCAAGTGACAACTGGAAAGCAACAATGGGGCGATTCAATCTTGAATCAAACTTGTTCCATGTTATAGATTGACGGATGCTTTTGTAAAACCTTTCAATGTGCTTACCAACTATCTTTCAAGCACATTGATTGGGTATTCTTTCTCAAACAAAAGTATTTTTGATGGAAAGGTGATTCAAATTACAAAACTCTCGTCGTGTCTAAAAATGTTTATTAAGTGACACGCGAGTGATTTATATAAATCAATTTCTCATCAATCAGTGAATATCAATTCACCGATTCACTTTATCGTGTTGTCTGCTTTGAGACGTTCCGGTAAGAGAATATGCTTAGTATGATGATTCCGAAGTGGATTCTTTGGAAGATTCATTACTACAAGCTGGAAATTCATGTCAAGGAGAGTCTTCTTTAAAAGAGATTTTACCTGATCACAAGTCGGTTTTTCACAAAACCGGAGGGTAGTACGTCCTCGCAGAACGAATGACAAAGCCATATTCGTTCTCTATCTCTATTGCTAACTGTTTTATTTCAGGAACATATAAAGATGGTGATGGTAATACCCAACTCCAGCTGAATCGTGTCATTCCATACCTCCTGCTCACACTGCCAACTCATTATGAATGAAGATCATTAATGACGAGAGACTTGCAACAATGAAAGTTGAAGAGAATAACAACAACGTTTCTGCAACTCTGATGAAAAGTCTCCTAATCCAGAAGAGTGTGAGAATGACGGTTCAAAAGTCACTATTCCACATGAAGGCGATACAACAAAGGATGAGCTTGGAGATTTACGGTGGCTGATGATCTCAATGAAAGCTCAAAGATCACACATACCAAAGGAACCTCAAATCACAAGATCATTGCTTGAAGTACAAAGTGTGCTAAACATGAAGAATCAATACTACGAGCTACAAGATCACAAGAATGCTTGAAGACAAAGATCTTAATCTTCAAAGGTGACCTCGCTTAGGGGGAGATTGTTAGGAATACAAATATTCCTATTGAAGACTCGGTCACCACAAGAATGTAATAGCATTGATATAGCTCGTAGTTACATTAATATTTAGTTAGACTTTAGATTAGTTATGTAATACGTGAAGGATGGACGGGTCTTTACCCAGTGTATACCTGATCCACAGCCCGCAGGAGGGCGGTTTGTTTGTAACTACAAATACCCCTCTTCACATGTGGAGAGGGTTGGAACTTCTAATCTAATTTCACATATTTCTCTTTCACTTTCTCTCTCTAAGTTCCCAACTCTCTTCTCTCTTTCTCTCTCTAAACTTTCATCTTCTTCTTTCTTTCTTTCTTATTCATTCGAACCATATATCACAAGTTTCATCCATGTTATGATTATGAATATCTTACAATAACCAAACCTATCACGAAGCTCCTTGAAAAAGATGTCCCATTCGAATTCAATGAAGAATGTGTAAAAGCATTTGAATTGTTAAAAGAAAAGCTTACATGTACACCGATCATAGCAAGCCCAGATTGGAATCTTCCGTTTGAGCTGATGTGTGATGCAAGCCGTACTTGGCCAACGAAAAGAAAAACATTTTCATTCGATCTATTTCGCAAGTAAAACGTTGAATGCAGCCCAACAAAATTACACAATCACAGAAAAAGAACTGATGGCTGTTGTATTTGCATTCGATAAATTCTGATCATATCTCGTTTTGTCCAAAACTGTTGTTTACACGGAACATGTAGCCCTAAAATATCTCTTTAAAAAGTTAGATGCCAAACCTCGTCTCATACGATGGGTTTTACTCTTGCAAGAATTTGGTTTTTAGATAAAAGACAAGAAAGGTGCTGATAATGTTGCAGCAGATCACCTAACTAGAATTGAGAAACAAGATGGTGATGATGAAGAACTTGAAATAAACGATTATTTTCCAGATGAATGTCGAACGATTGAAACATTACCACCATGATAGCAAGGATGTTGAGATTAAGACCTTGATAGATCTTTGAGCACTCGTGAATCATTAGCAATGTTTATGCAATCACAAACACACTAATAGAAAGTCTCTAATACTTGTATTATAAAGCGGAAACAAACACAAGTAAGAACACAGAATACTAAGAACTCTTTGATCCTCTATGGATCTTTTATAATAAACTAAAACTTATTTTTCAACTCGTACATAGAATATAATAATGTGTTCCTTTTATAGACAAGGAACCCTAAACCTAAACTGTTTCACAAGAAACGTATATTCTATAAACTATAGAAGATATGCATTATAATATCCTAATAAAGCTCATGCATATCCTAACTGAAATACAAAATACGCGGTTTATCTATATCCGCAGAAACATAATACGCGAAAACTATACTTCCGCATAAACACTTCTTCAGCAGTATCCTTCAGCAGAATTCTCTCTTAGTAGAATTCCCAACAATCCTCCCCTAATCTTGAATTTGACATGGTTAAGTTCAAGATTCTTGTAGATCTTTAATACTGCAGAATAAGAGGATTGACTTCAAACATCAGCAGCAAAGAATCAAACCCACCACTTCTCTATGAATGGCAAACTTTAAACTTCAGATCTTTGCAGCAACAAATGTCATAATGTACATCAAAACATATTAGTTTCATACTATTCTCATCACATCCAGGTGTGTTAACTCCTGTGAGAGGTGAATCATTGAAAATAATGGATTTGATGTCTCTTTACCAATAGCCATTACTACTGGAGTAGCCAAATGTTTTAGTTCAAAGAAGAACTATGGTACATTGATAACCATATGATTTTTATTAAATCATCAACTATAAACGGATTTGAGTTGTCTTTACCTGTAGCCGTTTGCTCAGGACTAGCCAATTCTTAGGTTGAATAAATCACCTTTGGTGAATTGATTACCAAATATGGTATTCCATTGCCTTTACCACAAACCATACACTTGTGGGCTAGCCAATTATTTGGAATCCAAAAGGAAAAATCCATGGTCAATTGAAAACCATTCAACTCTCAGCTGTGAAGCATGGGTGAGTTGAGTACCCAATAGTTTTGAGCAAACTATTACAGCTATATATAGATTTGACATGTCTTTACCAAAGCTGTACTCTTTGGACTAGCCAACTTTTTGATGGAATAGTCAACATTATGGTAAGTTGATAACCATAGAACAATTGTACAACAAGGTCAAGTTTTTTTTTTACTAAAAAGAAAAATAAGAAAACAAAACAAAGATACAACAAAATACCATCAGACAGCTCTGGCTACCCTGCTCCTGTTCTTAAACAACCTAATCAAAGATTCAGCAAACAATCTAGCATTCCTAACTGGATCAGGAGGTATTTCCAACTTGTGTAAAAGCATCTTCTCCATTAAAGGCACAGATAGAGGATAATCCTTATCAATGAACATTATTACCCTTATACCAGTGGTAGTCTCCAAGACATGAACATAAGGAAGAGGATAAAATTTCCAACTTAAGACTGTCCACTTATGATTAGCCTTCCAGACTTCATAACCAGTTCCATTAGGAGAAGTAGAATCCATAAGTACCTGAAGATCACCCAAAAGATATAATCCAGCAAATGTAGAAGTATGAGAAGCATAATACTTGATAACCAAGTCATAGAGAGTCAGCAAGTCTTGATGATCCACTAGATGCAAAATTTCTTGCAGAAAGGTAAAGGATAGAGATGTTCCATCAAGCTTATGAATTGTATTAAGCTGTCCATTAGAAGACAGTTCCCAGCTAACCAACACATCTCTAATACCCTCTGGCCAATCATCAGGAGATCCTTCTTTAATAAATGAAGATTCAGCAGCATCTAGATCCACTTCCCTATGCACTGAAGAAGATGAGACTTTCATCCTTGCCATCCTTTTAGCCCTTCTACCAGGAATATATATAGAAGAAGGATGAGAAGAAGGTTCAGTAGCAGAGACATCTGCTGACTCATGTGTTTCTACTGATGAAGGAACCAGTGGAACATCAGCAGATACTTCAGCAGCTACATTAGCATCCATCTTTATCCTAGTTTGTGCATCCCTAGCAGCAGCAAGCTCAACTTCTCTAACTTTGATCTCATGAATTCTTGCCAAATCAGCTTGTTGATCATCATGCAAGAGCTTTGCAGCTTCTTCACCCAATCTATCCTCCTCCATTTGTCTTCTGGTTCTCTTCTTAGAAGGAATATCTTCTTCTACAACTTTTGCTTTACCTTTGTCAAGAACAGATGAAGCAACAGCAGTAGTTGTATCAGCAACAATGGAAACATCATCAGCAGTATGAGATAAAGAAGCAGTAGATACAGTAGCAGCTTCAATTTCATCCTGCTTGAAGGTCTGAGAAGGGGATTCTGCACCAATGGAAGATAGAGTAGCAGCAAGCTTAGGAGCAAGAAGGCCAGCATGATGCAATCTAGTCTTGATTCTATTATAATGAAAGATTAATTGTTCATCTGAGAATGACCAGACTTGCTTCTTAGTCCAAG
>LBNU01008854.1:2317-27422 GCA_014162995.1 Artemisia annua
CCACCCACCCACCCACACACTCACAAAAAAAAAAGATGAAAACAATGTAACCAACCAATCTAACAAATAGTCACAACCATGGCACGATACACAGCTTTAGTGGAAGATCTTGAAAGAACATCATATGTCTTATCCACGAAATAAAGGAATGACCAACAAAAACACAAAACCCGGTTGCAGACTTGCGAGTAATAAAATTATTAGCCAAATCAGCATCACAATAAGCACGTATGTCTACAAATTAAAAGACATGGAAGGAAACAAGAGTGACTAAAACTGAGTACCTCAAAGATACTTAAGAATCTGTAAAACAACAGCTCAATGAACTATCGTAGGAGCAACAACAAACTGGGTAATAATTTGGACAACATAAGCAATATTTAGATGAGTCATTATAAGATAAACCAAATTCCAAACAATTGTTCGATATAATCTAGGGTCAGCAAATGATCACTATCTGTAGAAGTATATTTTACTTTAGCATCAAAAGGAGTATCAACAATTTTATTATATGTCATTTTGCCATGATCATACAAATCAGCTATATACTTAGATTGAGATAGAAGATAACATTTCGGTGATGAAGCGACCTCAATACCAAGGAAATAATGAGGTACCCAAAATCTTTCATAGAAAACCAATGAGACAACTCTGACTTTAATACTCCGTAGTTCAATTATATCACAATCCTCTCTAGCTTATAATAATCATATCATCATCATATAAGGATAACAAAATATGTCTGGTACTTAGAACGTTTGACAAATAGTGTGGAATCATGATGGATAGATAAAAAAAATCAAGTGAAGTAACAATTGTGGAAAACTTCTCATACCAAGCACGTGGTACTTGTTTGAGGCTATAAAGAGATTTTTGGAGCTTACGAACTTCACTTGATTGATGAGAAACACCGGGAGGTGGTGTCATATAAACTTCTTCATTTAGGTCAACATTCAAGAAGTCATTCTTAACATCAATTTGAGATACTTTTTCAACATACGCAAATGTCACTTCATCCATGCCATATTCTTGAGAGTAACCTTTAGCGACAAGATAAGACTTAGATCTTTCAATAGACCCATCAAATTTGGTTGTATTCTTGTGGACCCAACAAGAGCCAATAGCACGCTTGCCTTTTGTCAAAGGTACCAAGTCCCACATGTGAGTCTCATGCAGTGCAGTAAGTTCCTCAGCCATAGTACCCTGACAAAGTGGATCACAAATAGCTTCTGTATAGGGCACATGTTTATGAAGACAATAAACAAAAGCAACAAATAAGCAAAAGAACGAGAAAAACTATAGGAAACAATATCATCCTTTTTAGGGGACTTACGATTACGTATGGGTCGAACATTTGCAGGAGGAACTGATGCAACATCAGGAGATGATTGGGTAGTCATAAGAGGGGGTTGAGTAACGGTCAAAGTGGCTTCCAAAACTTTAACCGGTTGTGTCTCAGTAGTGGTGTGGTGGTTTGTGGAGCTGTATGTGATACTTGTGATGTTTGAGTAGTAGTGGTTTCTATGGTTGTTTCTGAGATTGGTTTTGGTATTATGGGTGACACAATAGGTGTAGGCTCTTTAAAGACATCATCAAAGTGGTTGCATTTCATAAGTCCAAATTGTGTCAAATCGGCGAGATGTATACAACTTTTGACTAACTCGTCATAACAATGATATCCCTTTTGACTAACACCATAACCCAAAAACACACATAAAGTGGAGTTCGAAGATATTTTGTACGCTCAACCTGTGATTTTAGGACAAAACAAGTACAACCTAAGATGCACAATGAGGAATTATCAGGCAACGTTTCATACAACTTTTCAAAAGGAGATTAACCGAATTATATGCAATTAGGATTTTATTAATCATATATGTGACCATAAGAACCGCTTCTCCCTAAATACAATAGAAACATCATCGGACAACAAAAAGAATCTAGCCGTCTCAACAAGATGACTATGCTTCCTTTCAGCAACACCATTATCGATCCACACAAGAGGTCTATGGAAAAATAATAAATGCTCGTCACAAGGGTAGAACTTGTTTTGCTTAACGATTATCGGTTCATGAGATACTTAAACTAAAAAAGGATTTGGTGTAATTGATTTTTTAATTAAGATATTAATTATTTTATTTTTTTCCTTTTTTCTCAATTAAAAAATGACTGGATTTTGCCTCTTTGCATAAAACTTCAAGTATGGTATGTAAATAATCTCTGTTCTAAAAGTTATTGCGTGCAAAATATATTTGTTAGAAAAATAAAGTCGGTCTATAAGGTAATCTAAATAAAATAAATGTGATTCATATAGAATTACTGCGCATATTTGAGTTGCCGCCATTTGTTTTGCAAAGTGTGTATATACAGTATATCTAACATGCATGCGATACATAGATTAAGAAACCCAAGAAACTTCGATCGGCTAACAAATTTCCATCGAATTCCAACAACAAATTAAAAAACCCTGCATACAAACATGATGATAGTATCGTATGTCGTCATGATTTCTGAAAAATCAGTAAGTTCTTGTTTTCTTTTATTACTTATAGAATCATTAGTTGCATTAGTTATTAGTTAGTTAGTTAGCTAGTTTAAGGTTAATTTGCCAAGGTTTATAGAACAATCGGTAAGTTCATGTGCTATTAGCTAGGGGTTTCCTTGAATTATTAGGTAATTTCAACATCAAGAAGTAAACTAACTCTAGTCTTATTTTGCTTGGAGGCGATATTATGTATATCTTACATATGCGGATATATCCAGGCCTATGTGCTAATTTTATTATCAACCTAATAAAAATATCAAACTTAAAGTTGTCGTTTAGCTCTCCTTTAATGCAGAAGGGAGAATCGTTATGTTTTATGGTTTATGTGCTCATGGACTAGCATCTTTTTCTCCTTTGATAGGTTGAAGTGAACAGTTCAGGTCCTGATAAAAATACTACTCTTTTGGAGGAGTCAAAGTTGAGGACAAGCATATGATCAGGAAGTCACACAGACATTGGGGCACGTAGATCAAATGAAGACCAACACATTGGAATCGACGATGTGTCTAAGCAACTGGGAGATGTTTACAAGTGGGGTCTCCCGAGTTCCTTTTATGCTATTTTTGATGGTCATGGAGGACCTGAAGCAGCTTCTTATGTTAAAGATCACGTCACGAGATTACTTTTTGAGGATTCTGATCTACCACCAAATGCACAAACATCAAATGATGGATCAGTAGATGACTTGTTCTTAAAAGGGCTACAAGAGTGCCAATGCAAAGCGTTTTTACAGACTGACCAAGCTCTTCTGGAAGAAGAATACCATATCAGCGATTATTGTGGAACTACAGCTTTAACGGTTTTAATACTTGGGAGGCATTTACTATTAGCAAATCTTGGAGACTGTCGTGCGGTTATTTCTAGGAAAGGAGTTACGAAGCAAATATCTCATGACCATAGACCATCTAATGTACAAGAAAAGAAGAGAGTGGAGGAACTAGGCGGTTACTTTGCAGATGGGTACTTGAATGGTGAACTTGCTGTGACACGAGCCCTTGGAGACAGGCACATGAAATCACCCACTGGTAGAAATTTAAAATCACCTCTGACTGCTGAACCAGAGATGACACAAATGGTGCTGAGCGATGATGATGAGTTTATGATAATTAGATGTGAGGGGATCTGGGATGTGATGTCTAAATGTCTAATGAAGAGGCATTGGGCCTTGTTCGGCGTCAACTAATCCAACACAATGACCCTCAAAGGTGTGCAACAGAGCTCATAAATCAAGCATTACGTCTACACACAAGCGATAATCTAACTGCTATCGTCGTATGCTTCTCTTCCCAAATTAAGGCTCCTCAGCCTTGGCGTCCAAAATTTAGAAATGGTCTATAGACATAAAAGTGTGCTTCAGGACAACGAAGACGTACCGGTGTTATTTTGATTAGTTGAAGACGAACAAGGTCCACTGCTTCATCATTAGACATCACATCATCCCAAATCCCGTCACATCCAATTACCATAAATTCATCATCATCGCTCAACACCCACTGGGTCATCTCTGGTTCCACAATCAGAGGTGATTTTGAGTTACTACCACTGGGTGATTTCATGTGCCTATCTCCACAAGGGCTCGTGTCACAGCAAGTTCACCATTCAAGTACCCATCTTCAAAGTAACCGCCTAATTCCTCCACTCTCTTCTTTTCTTGTAAATAATACGATCTGTTGTCTTGAGTCATTTGTTTTGCAACTCCTTTCCTAGAAATAACAGCACGGCAGTCTCCAGCATTTGCTATTAGTACATGTTTACCGAGTATGAAAACCGTTAAATCTGTGGTTCCACAATAATCGCTGATACTACATTCGTCTAGAAGAGCTTGGTCAGCCTGTAAAAACACTTTCGATTGGCACTCTTGCAACTCTTTCTAAAACAACTCATCTAGTGATTCTTCTGATTGAGTTTGTGGTAGATTAGAATCCTCAAAGAATAATCTCGTGACGTGGTCTTTAACATAAGAAGCAGCTTCAGGTCCTCCATGACCATCAAAAATAGACCCCACTTTTAAACATCTCCCAGTTGCTTAGACACATCGTCGATTCCAATGTGTTGGTCTTCATTTGATCTACGTGCTCCAATACCCGTGTGACTTCCTGAGCGTATGCTTGGCCTCAAATTCGATCCTCCCAAAAGCGGAGTTTTAATAATAGTAGAACTGTTTGCTCCCTGTAGAATAATAATAATAATAATAATAATAATAATAATAATAATAATAATAATAATAATAATAATAATAATAATAATAATAATAATAATAATCTTTTATATAATAAAACAAAACCCCTCATAAATCAAACAAAATAAAAATTAAATTATTAGTTTTTTAATAAATAAAAATATATCATTTAACAAAAAATTAAAAACCCGCGCGTGCACGGGCATTTTAACTAATAATAATAATAATAATAATAATAATAATAATAATAATAATAATAATAATAATAATCTTTTATATAATAAAACAAAACCCCTCATAAATCAAACAAAATAAAAATTAAATTATTAGTTTTTTAATAAATAAAAATATATCATTTAACAAAAAATTAAAAACCCGCGCGTGCACGGGCATTTTAACTAATAATAATAATAATAATAATAATAATAATAATAATAATGGGGTCTACGTGCTCCAATACCCGTGTGACTTCCTGAGCGTATGCTTGGCCTCAAATTCGATCCTCCCAAAAGCGGTGTTTTAATAATAGTAGAACTGTTTGCTCCCTGTAGAATATAATAATAATAATAAATAAAAATACATCTCTCTATTTGCTGGTATTTGGGTGACTTCATGGGCTCCTGGGTAGCCTTGTACAATGCTATGGAGTAGAAAAAGAGGAAGTATGCGTCCAAATGTGAGGACAACGGATACAAGTTTATACCATTTGTTTTTTCTACGTTCGGGAATTCGATATGGAGGCTTTCGATCTGCTGCTCTGTCATGGTCATCATCATCATGCATGATCATCTTCTCCTTGCTGTTACGGCTCATTCAACATGCGATGCGATCATCATGTTTGTGTGTAGGGTTTTTTTTTTTGTGTGAAATTTGTTTGAAAATTAGTAAGTCTATCGAACTTTGTTGGGTTTCTTAATCTATGTATCGCATGTATCTTAGATATATATACAAACACATGTAAAAGGCAGCAATTCTCTACGCTTGGTTTTATTACCTTAACTAATTATTTAATTTGGTCAATAATATATCTCATGAATATCATTTATTTTATTTAGATACCATATAGATCGGCTTATTTCCTAACGAATATGGAATTACTTTATTTGCACACAATAAGTTTTGACACTATAGTTGCGGTTTACACATAAATCATATTTGTTTTGAAATTTTAGTTTAATATACGAACATATAAGAATTTGATAGCGTTTAATGTTTTGTAAATACAGTATAATATTACATACTCAAATTATAAGTACAACTTATAACTTTATTTTAGCTAATTTTCTTTTGGTGCGTAGCAACGATCCAATCCACATTTATAAAGTATCGGATACCTTGCAAGGTTCAACGTTGGTCAAGAAACGCGAGTATAAGCATTTTGATTCTTTCGTACTTGGTATTTGAACATTTTAAATATCATCTTCCAAAGACTTCACCAAGGCTCTGGCTTGACTGACGTAGCTAGAACCTTCACCAGTAGCTAGAACCTTCACCAAGGTTCTAGCTACGTCAGTCAAGCCAAAGCGTTGGTACGTGAAGTCTTTGGAAGATGACATTTGTTCCATACAACCTTTCACTGTATAGACTTGGAACTCATTGATGCTTAGGAAGTCTTGTCTTTGTGGTGTGTTAAAAAGTTTTTTTTTGAACGGCTGGAATATATAAAAGCAAAGCAAGACGCTAAGCAAACTAATTACAAGATGTCAGAAATGGCTTTACATGGGGTAGATAGCCAATCCAACCAATTGATGGGGGGTTTATGAGATCTATTGGAGATCCAAACATAAGAGAGGTGTTTTACATCATTAAGAATAAGACTTCTATTCGGCTTTGAAGCTGCAAAACAAGAGTCGTTCCTGAACTTCCATAGGATCCAAAGCGTTGAGTGAACAACGGCATCGCTATTGTGTTAAAAAGTGAAATCCCAATTATAGGTTCATTCAGCACAGCTCCAATTGGATGATCTTAATACACAAACTGACCCTTGTAGTGTTTAGTTGAACTCAAAACCTCTTGGAGTTAATTTACATTTGTCTTCCTCTTCTTGGCAATCTTGTTCAGTAATGGATGGGTTCTCTTGATCTTCTAGAGGTACCCCAGCTTGAATTTTCAGTGAAACATCAAGTTCTTTCACTCAATCAAATGTGGAAGCCAAAGGAAAACATTTCCAAACCATTTAAGTATTCAAGAAATGAAATGTTTTCAATAAAAAAAAGAAACGATTTTGTTTTGAACCATGTGGAAGATGTAATTTTTCCATTCATTTCAAAAAGAAACGCTGAGTTTCAACAATAAAGAAAATCTTCATCAAGTTCTAAACTATAAATGAAACACGAAATTTCAATTCTAAATGAAAGGATTAAAAGAGTTTTAAATCTCCGTTGATTCCAAATTAAAAGAAAAAGAAAAAGAAATCGATTTACCTAAGGTAAAAGAAAAAGAATCTTCAAATGGGTTGTCAAGTTCGCAAGAATTGGAAGACTTTTTCGAGAATTTCTATGATGAGTATTTTGGCACGAAAAAGAAAAAGGATACTTCTGCAACAGATTTCAAAAACTTTTAAAAATGTCTCTACAACAACTAAATAGTTATCTCCTTCTTACAATAAAGTGATTTCGCCGCTCGTTGAAGAAGTGCAACTGATTACTTCTTCATCGCAAAATACTTCATCCAAACCAATAGAAATTCCCAAAGTGTCAACTACCATTCAAGAAGATGCGAATGATCAACTCAATAATTCGTCAAATGTATTAACACCGATAAGTGTCACAAATGAACACTTTGAGGATTAGACACATGAAACTGCCGAGTCATCTCACACACCTTATATTGATCCGTCAAATGTTCATACCTTTTATCGACCATATCCTCATACAAACAAATGGAGAAAAGATCATCCCATTCATCAGATAATTAGGGAGTTCAAATTTTCAAAACACAGAGTACGAAATAATCAAAATGCTTATACTCGCGTTTCCTGACCAACGTTGAACCTTGCAAGGTATCCGATACTTTAAAAATGTGGATTGGATTGTTGCTACGCACCAAACAAATTTAGCAAAAATAAAGTTATAAGTTGTACTTATAATTTGAAAACGTTGTCAAATTTTATATGTACGTATATTAAACTTACGTTTTAAAATAAACATGATTTATGTGTAAACCGCAACTATACTATGAAAACTTATTGTGTGCAAATAAAGTAGAGGTGGCAAAAGGCAATATATGCGTATTTAATAAAAAAAAATGCCCAAATGTACCCGGATCTTTGAAACTTTTACCCATTTAACCCATATTTTTCATTTTAAGCACAAATTGCCACCACTAAAATAAAGTAACGCCATATTCGTTAGGAAATAAATCGATCTATATGGTATCTAAATAAAATAAAGGATATTCATGAGATATATTATTGACCAAATTAAATAATTAATTAAGGTAATAAAATCAAGCGTAGAATTGCCGCGTATATTTGAGTTGCCGCCTTTTGCATGTGGTTGTATATATATCTAAGATACATGCGATACATAGATTAAGAAACCCAACAAAGTTCGATCGACAAACAAATTTCGAAACAAATTTCACACAAAAAACAAACCTTACACACAAACATGATGATAGCATCGCAAGTTGAATCAGCCCTAACAACAACGGAGAAGAAGATGATGATGATGACCATGACAGAGCAGCAGACCGAAAGCAATGTCATGTGTTCCCTTCAACTCAATTTACATCTTGAAGAAGTAGTCCAGATTTCTGATAAATCAAAATCGGTAAGTTCTTGCTTTCTTTAAAGGTTGTTCTTTTCTTTTTTTTTCTTTTTTTTTTTTTATTTTTATTTATTTATTTTTTTTTTTATATCTTTAGTTATGTGCTATTACTCTATTAGCTAGGTTTTGCTATGATCAATCTATGATGGTGTACGTACTTCCCTGAGTTTTAGTTGTAATTTCATGACTTAACTGATTAGGCTTCAACTATTTGATTTTTTAAAAATTTAGTAAAATACTAATATACACATGTATTCTGTGTTTATTGTTACAATTTGTTTCTGGGCATTGGTCAAGAATAAATGAATATGTTAACAATGCATGTTTGGGGTTTGATGGTTGGTGTTGTCTTAACACTATGGGTATTGTCGTTGTTGTTGTTGTTGTTACAACAGGGAGGGGTTTTCTATGTTTTATTTATTGCTTGGATATGTTCTTGTAATTTCACAGACTAACGTTTTTTTTTTTCTTCTACAGGGTACAAACAGTTCTACTATTATAAAAGGTCCGCTTTTGGGAGGATCGAATTTGAGTCCAAGCATACGCTCAGGAAGTCACACGGATATTGGAGCACGTAGATCAAATGAAGACCAACACATTGGAATCGACGATGTGTCTAAGCAACTGGGAGATGTTTATAAGTGGGGTCTCCCGAGTTCTTTTTATGCTATTTTTGATGGTCATGGAGGACCTGAAGCTGCTTCTTATGTTAAAGATCACGTCACGAGATTATTCTTTGAGGATTCTGATCTACCACAAACACAATCAGAAGAATCACTAGATGATTTGTTTTTAAAAGAGTTGCAAGAGTGCCAATCGAAAGTGTTTTTACAGGCTGACCAAGCGCTTCTGGATGAAGATAGTATCAGTGATTATTGTGGAACCACAGCTTTAACGGTTTTCATACTTGGTAAACATGTACTGATAGCAAATGCTGGAGACTGCCGTGCAGTTATTTCAAGGAAAGGAGTTGCAAAACAAATGACTCAAGACCACAGACCATCTTATTTACAAGAAAAGAAGAGAGTGGAGGATTTAGGCGGTTACTTTGAAGATGGGTACTTGAATGGTGAACTTGCTGTGACACGAGCCCTTGGGGACAGGCACATGAAATCACCCAGTGGTAGTAACTCAAAATCACCTCTGATTGCTGAACCAGAGATGACCCAATGGGTGTTGAGCGATGATGATGAATTTATGATAATCGGATGTGACGGGATCTGGGATGTGATGTCTAATAAAGAAGCGGTGGACCTTGTTCGTCGTCAACTAATGCACCACAATGACCTTGAAAGGTGTGCAAGAGAACTCATAGATCAAGCACTACGCCTACACACAAGCGATAATCTCACTGCAATCGTGGTTTGCTTCTCTTCTCAAATAAAGCCTCCTCAGCCTTGGCGTCCAAAATTCAGAAGAAGCGGTCTTTAGACACACAAGTGTGTTTCAAGACAACGAAGACCGGTGTTACTTAGAAGTCACAATTATATAAAGTGGCTATAGTAATATAAATCTGTTTACGGCTACTTCAGATGAGTCAGAAAAAGCAGTCTGCTACTATTTTGTAATGAATTCAAACAATGAATGAATGAATTTTATAGTTCCAATCATGCATATTTCTTCGGTTGATGACCTTATTAGCTTGTTTTAATTACTCCTTACAGCATTATATTTAGACTGAAATTAACTAATTAAGTCATGCATCATGTTGAAAATACTACTGGTAGTACTGTAGTAGTACATGTAGCTTGTCGACCATGAGATTGTGAGGTTTTGTGCATAAGATCTATATGTCTTTCAAATATGACATACAATATGTATGCATTGAGCATATTTTTCACAATGAGTAATAGGTAATTTTTCGAATATGACATACAATCTTGTGTGTGCTATAATTAGGACAGCTCAAAGTTGTTGTATGTCATATTTGTGATCACTCTTCTTTAGCTATTCAGGAAAGCAGGTGGTCGTTCAAATCAAGTACGAACACGCACGAAGAACACACTCGATCTGTTTGAAGTTCTTGGTGTCTACATGAATGTGTCTTTTGTTGATCATGCTTGATAGTTTCAAGCGACTACAATGATTTTCTGTTAGAAAAACTATTGTAGTTTCAATGGGTCAACTTTCTCTCAACTTTTTTTTTTTTTTTCTTTCTATTTGGGTTTAATTTTTCACTATCAAACGTTAGCTAAATCTTTAAGGCCATTGGCAATTACAACTAACTTCACTATCACCACTTTAGTGTCACGTCATTTTCTCTTTTCACCACCAACTTCATGACCAACTTCATGTAATAAGACAATCATTTTTTATTTTCTTCACTCTTTTTTAAACACTAAAATTAAAATTTCATTAGTAATTAAAAAATATTACATTAATAATTCAAATAAAATAAAATAAACATTGCAATAAGCATTAACAACTTAAACTAATCTAAATTATATATCGCCTTGATTTGTTGTTTTATCTCTATCACCGTTTCTAGTTGTCTTCCGGTCAAATGCTCATCAGGACTATGATAAAACAAGATTTCTTTTTTATATTGTTTTCCTGCTGAAAGTTGAAAATTTGAAGTTGTAGCTCAAGTTTTTCTTGCCTTTTTGCGAACTTCTTTTCTTGGGAAAAGATACCCGAGTGGACACTTTTCCATTTATCGACTAACAAATCAACAAATGGTGTGGGAGCAACAACTGAAGATTCTGATGGAACGGACGAATATGACGCTTTCTTCTTAGCTCTTTCTCTGCCCGTTGGTCGAACTTCCCAAAAATCTTCCTCATTTGAATCAACCGCTTCGTCGTTGAGATTAAAACCACCATGTATCGAGTCCGATGTGTTGAATGAGGTGCTTTCCTATGTCTTTGATGTTTTGTTTGCATCGGCTTTGGTTTCGTAAATTTTTGGCATTTCTATCTCTTTCTAATTTTTATGTCCTTTCAAAAGTTTTCACGGCTCAACAAGTGTGAAATTTGAGCATTCGTCATACGATATTCAGATATTGCGGTATCAAACATCCCTTGGTCATTTAACCCACTCTAGTTCCTCCTAACAGCAGTATCGTAAATCGCGCAGAATTTACCAACTTTAGGAGAAATCTGTGATTTCCGTTTTCAATTGAGGGCCTCGTAGCCTCTTCTCCATCCCCCATTTCCCTCTTAAATTAAAGTATGCTAGTACCTTCGTACACTTTTGAGCATTCCTTTTGGCACTATTTTCGGACGTGTTGATCCATGCTTTACACAATGCTAACTTGTCCGCTTGGGTCCATGAAACTAGATTGTCTTCTTTTATAGTCGTCTTGCCTTCTTAACGTCTTTTTGACACTTTGTTTTTTAATATAGATGTATGGTATTAGTGGTCACCCGCATGACCTATAAAACAGGCAGCATCAAAAAATAAACAAGCAAAGTCCATGCAGCCAAAACCCTTGATATAGATCTCCTAATCAGTTATGTAACCTGACTAACACATGAGAAGGGTGTTTATAGAATTACTTACTCGATCCTGCAACTGTGTAACATTCTTGACCTTATTTAACTACACGGAATGCCTTTGTCTTGTTCTTGATGCTACACGAACTGCTTAAGGTTTCTTGGGGAAATCACCACCTGGACTGTGTCAAGTATCCATCAATACTTCACAGGTAGCACTAGGGCTATGAATCTATGCAAGGTAGGTGAGTACAAAATCATATAAACACTAGTCGACAGAGAAATCGAGTAGTGGAGGTCAACTAGTGACTTGTGATTTGGGAAGTGGACCAAAGGGTTTCGACCCTTTTGTTTTTGGGTCGATTGCATGAGAGAGAGAGAGGATGAGAGATGGGTGAGCTTTCTAGGGTTATTAGGATATCTTATGAATCTATTAAAAAGCCTTGGTGTTAATAAGATACGATAGAATCTTCTTATTAGAATTAGGAAAGCCTTAATTATCATTTAAGTACAAAAGTTTGATAATTAATCAAACCTAACCCTCCCTTCCTAGGGGTTGGCCGAACCAACAACCCTCCTTAGGGTTTTTGGTTTTACCTTTGTGGTAATTATATATTTATCCCGGATAAATATATATCTAGGATAATTACCGTTTTACACCTTTATGAAAATACTACTATTTTCATTTCCTCAACTTTCGTTTTATTTTGTCACTCATTTCTTATTTCTGCTTGCTTGTTCCCTTTAGTGTGCACCAGTGTAACCCTTCAGCATTTATGTAAAGGTGAGTTGCGAAAGACGTTGTTCTTTGCACATAATCCTTTCAGATTCTCACTTGTGTAAAGCAAGAACATGAGAATCACTTTCACTATACCAAGCGGTTACTAGCAAAACATTGTAGTACCAATCTTACAAAAACACATTTAATACCCAGGTGGCCAGGTAGTGATTTATTAAACTCCAGCAACACCCATTGTTGAGTTCAAGTATATAACTATATCCCTTTACACTTTGCGATATTTTAGAAAGTGTCAGACATGGATATGTTAAACTCGAAATACTTTCGTCCTTTCTTTTTATCGTGAATCGATTTGTCTCTCATAGTGTTCCCAGACACTTTGTCACATGGCCATGCTTTCACAAATCTTTTCACCACAATGGGACCGGAAAAATACTCTTCTCCATTTTATTTCAACTTAGATTTTCAAATTACCATCTAGATCATTAAACCATTTTTCCTTATCTCTCACTGAACCGATCATTACGCTTTTACACAGTAACGGAAACTAACTCAAAACCTTAAGTGATTTTGGTACCAGTGATTTATTCATACCGGATATAGACATAGCTAAATCACGACACGCTCGAACTTAGCGTTCAGCAATGCACTTCCCTTTACAGTTAAGTAAAATAGAATTTCTAATACATAAGAATTGTGACTCCTCGTTACTGATTCTCCTACGTCTATGAGAACTTCAGTACAAGCCCCTTGAAATTGCGATGTAGTTGCGCGTTTTCTGCTTTACTTCAAATCTTTTAAGTCACATGGCTTCTTATTTTTTTACAACAACACAAGATCAACACATCTCACGTGCCATACTATCTTGCCCCATCTGGCAATGTACGTTTGTCCCAGATCTTGATATCCTCCCACTTAATCATGCAATACTAGGAATTCTCTCATAGATCATCTCAGATCAACAATTCCTATCATGCTTGGTACTATTAGTTAAATGATCTAAATTTAACTTTTCTAGCTTTCGCTTCCGTTGCTCAACTCTGAGCTCCTCTGTTTAGGTCCGGTTAAGGAATTTTGGCTCGAGCACATTAATTTTGATATTTATTTAACAAGTATTAACCCAGTTAATTGTTCTTCCCGTAAAGCAACTTTCAGCCTTATTTGAACATTCCAAAGTAGCACAAGATTTTTCACATGATCTACAAACTAATTATCTTCCGAGTTTGACTTATAGATCTAAATTACCTCGTAACATATGAGCTTTACTTATTCTCTAGATTTCTAGATATACCATTGTCTAAATATTTCTCTTTCACAAGAAATCTTTTTCATCAAATGTTTGAGATATTTGATTGTATTACTCTTGAGGTATACACCTTGATTCCTTCAAGACTCATGATAGGCACGATCATTAAGAGGTCTATATTATTTAGGTTTTGGTTGAAATGTATACTTAGCCATTCTATGACTTAATTTCATAACTGCGCACAATAACAATGATAGTACACGTGTTTGACCTAATTTCATAACAAACTCGCTTTATTTTAGCTGTGGTGGGGCCCGCAATGGTTCTAATTCTTTCATACAGTATGGCTATGCATGTTTTGATATAGTTGAATCTAATAAAATAATGATTTGGGGAGGATTAGTTACTAAAACTAAACTTTAAAAAAAAAAAAAAAAAAAAAAAAAAAAAAAAAAAAAAAATTTTTTTTTTTTTTTTTTTTTTTTTTTTTTTTTTTTTTNTTTGGTCAATGAATCAGTCAATGCAAAATAGACAACCACAAAGACGACTAGTATAATTATTGAGAGTTAAAGACGAAATATGCAACTGTGTGTAAACCACAAGGACAGTTTATGTAATTAATTCTTGAATTTATATTTAAACTTCGTGCGACTTATAACTATAAAAGTTATTCTGTGCAAATAAAGTAATGCCATATTTGTTAGCAAATAAAGCCGATCTATTTGGACAATTTGGTATCTAAATAGAATAAATGATATTCATGAGATATATTATTGACCAAATTAAATAATTAATTAAGGTAATAAAATCAAGCGTAGAATTGCCGCGTATATTTGAGTTGCCGCCTTTTGCATGTGTTTGTATATATATCTAAGATACATGCGATACATAGATTAAGAAACCCAACAAAGTTTGATCGACTAACAAATTTCACACACACAAAAAAACCCTACACACAAACATGATGATAGTATCGCATGTTGAATCAGCTGTAACAACAACGGAGAAGATGATGATGATGATGACCATGACAGAGCAGCAGACCGAAAGCAATGTCATGTGTTCCCTTCAACTCAATTTACATCTTGAAGACGCAGTCCAGATTTCTGATAAATCAAAATCGGTAAGTTCTTGTTTTCTTTAAAGGACTTTTTTTTTTTTTTTAAATATCTTTAGTTATGTGCTATTACTCTATTAGCTAGGTTTTGCTATGATCAATCTATGATTTTGTACGTACTTCCATGCGTTTTAGTTGTAATTTCATGACTTAATTGATTAGGCTTCAACTATTTGATTTTTAAAAATTTAGTAAAATACTAACATACACAAGTATTGAGTGTTTATTGTTATAATTTGTTTCTATATATCACGATATAAATACTCCCCATACCCGGCCTGCTCTCGCATAGACTAACGTTTATTTACTTTTATTCTACAGGGTGCTAACAGTTCTAGTATTATTAAAAGTCCGCTTTTGGGAGGATCGAATTTGAATCCAA
This sequence comes from Artemisia annua, assembly GCA_014162995.1. NCBI lineage: Eukaryota > Viridiplantae > Streptophyta > Magnoliopsida > Asterales > Asteraceae > Artemisia > Artemisia annua. Next base: position 17,730 of record LBNU01008854.1, read on the forward strand.
GCATACGCTCAGGAAGTCACACGGATATTGGAGCACGTAGATCAAATGAGGACCAACACATAGGAATCGATGATGTATCTAAGCAACTGGGTGATATTTATAAGTGGGGTCTCCCAAGTTCCTTTTATGCAATTTTTGATGGTCATGGAGGACCTGAAGCAGCTTCTTATGTTAAAGATCACGTCACGAGATTATTTTTTGAGGATTCTAATCTACCACAAACACAATCAGAAGAATCACTAGATGAGTTCTTTTTAAAAGAGTTGCAAGAGTGCCAATCGAAAGTGTTTTTACAGGCTGACCAAGCTCTTCTGGACGAATGTAGTATCAACGATTATTGTGGAACCACAGCTTTAATGGTTTTCATACTCGGTAAACATGTACTAATAGCAAACGCTGGAGACTGCCGTGCGGTTATTTCAAGGAAAGGAGTTGCAAAACAAATGACTCAAGACCACAGACCGTCTTATTTACAAGAAAAGAAGAGAGTGGAGGAATTAGGTGGTTACTTTGAAGATGGGTACTTGAATGGTGAACTTGCTGTGACACGAGCCCTTGGAGATAGGCACATGAAATCACCCAGTGGTAGTAACTCAAAATCACCTCTGATTGCTGAACCAGAGATGACCCAATGGGTGCTGAGCGATGATGATGAATTTATGATAATCGGATGTGACGGGATCTGGGATGTGATGTCTAATAAAGAAGCGGTGGACCTTGTTCGTCGTCAACTACTGCACCACAATGACCCTGAAAGGTGTGCAAGAGAACTCATAGATCAAGCACTACGCCTACACACAAGCGATAATCTCACTGCTATCGTGGTTTGCTTTTCTTCTCAAATAAAGCCTCCTCAGCTTTGGCGTCCAAAATTCAGAAGAAGCGGTCTGTAGACACACAAGTGTGTTTCAAGACAACGAAGACCGGTGTTACTTAGAAGTCACAATTATTCAAAGTGGTTATAGTAATATAAATATGTTTACGGCTACTTCATATGAGTTAGAAAAAGTAGTCTGCTACGATTTTGTAATGAGTTCAAACAATGAATGAATGAGTTTTTTAGTTCCAATCATACATATTTCTTCAGTTGATGACCTTGTTAGCTTGTTTTAATTTCCCCTTACTGCGTTATATTGTGATTGAAATTAAGTCATGCATCATGTTGAAAATACTACTGGTAGTAGCACATGTAGCTTGTCAAGCATGAGAGATTCTGAGGTCAGACAGTTTGTGCATACGATCTATTTAAGTCTTTCAGATATGACATACAATATTGTATCATGTATTGAGCAGATTTTTCACAATGAGTAATTTGTAATTTTTCGAATATGACATACAATTATCTTGTGTGTGTGATAATTAGGACAGGTCAAAGTTGTTGTATGTCATATTTGTGATCCCTCTTCTTTAGCTATTCAGGAAAGCAATTGCTCGTTTAAATTAAGTACGAACACGCACGAAGAATACACTCGATATGCTGTTTGAACTTTGAAGTGCTTGGCGTATACATGAATGTGTCTTTTGTTGATCATTCTTGATAGTTTCAAGTGACTACAATGATTTTCTGTTACAAAAACTATTGTAGCTTCAATGGGTCACCTTTCTCTCTTTTTTTTTTTTCTTTTTTTTTTAATAGTTTTTCTCTATCAAACGTGACCTAAATCTTTAAGGCTAGTGGTAATAACAACCAACTTCACTATCGCCACTTTAGCTTCTTGTCATTTTCTCTCTTCATAATCAACTTCACCACCAACTTCGTATAATAAGACAACCAACTTCTATTTTTTTCATTTTCTTTTTTTTTTAAACTAAAACTAAAATTTCATTAATAATTCAAATAAAATTAAAAAAAAAACATTACAATAAATATTAAAAACTTAATCTAATAGTCTAAATTATATTTCGCATTGATTTGTTGTTCGGTCTCCATCACCGTTTCTCGTTGTCTTCTGAACTAATGCTCATAGAGACTATGATAAAACGGACAAGATGTCTTTTTTGCATTGTTTTCTTGTTGAAAGTTGAACATTTGATGTTGTAGCTCTAGTTCTTTGTGCCTTTGTGCGAACTTCTTTTCTTACCATTCCATTTGTCGTTGCTTCATTTCCAAAAAAGACGTTCGGTCTTCCTTTTCTGGGAAAAGATATCTGCGTGGACGCTTTTCCATTTATCGATTAACAAATCAACAAATGATGCGGGAGCAGCACTTGAAGATTTTGATGGAACGAACGAGTATGACACTTTCTTCTTAGCTCATTCTCTGCCCGTTGATCGAACTTTCCAAACCTCTTCTTCCTCATCTGAATCATCCACTTCGTATTTGAGATTAAAACCACCATGTATTGAGTCTGATGTGTTGAATGAGGTGGTTTCCTATGTCTTTGATGTTTTGTTTGCACCGGCTTTGGTTTTGTAAAATTTTGGCATTTTTATCTCTTGCCAGTTTTTATGTCCTCTCAAAAGTTTTCACGGCTCAACAAGTGTGAAGTTTTGAGCATACATCATACGATATTCAGATATTGAGGTATCGAACACCTCTTGGTCATTTAACCCACTCTAGTTCCTCCTAAAAGCATTATCGTAAATCGTGCAAAATTAACCAATTTTAGGACAAATCTGTGATTTCCATTTGCAGTTGAGGACATCGTAGCCTCTTCTCCATCCCCCCATTTCCCTCTCAAAGTATGCTAGTACCTCCATACTCTTTTGAGCATTCCCTTTGACACTATTTTCGAACGTGTTGATCCATGCTTTACACAACGCAAACTCTTTTGCTTGGTTCCATGAAACTATATTGTCTTCATATATAGTCGTCTTGCCTATTTAACGTCTTTTGACACCTACTCCCTCCGTCCCATAATTATAGTCCACTGATGACTTTTTAAGTCTTCGCTTTGCAACTTTGACCTTATATATTTTTATTTGTGTTATATAATACTTGATAAAAATTATATCAATGGAAAATACATCTAAAACTCGATCCATTCATATATTTTGCATCAAATAATATATAACACAAATAAAAATATTTAAGGTCAAAGTTGAAAATTAAATACTTCAAAAGTCAACAGTGGACTATAATTATGGGACGGAGGGAGTAATTATTTAAGATAGGTGTAGGGTATTGGTGGTCACCTGCATGGCCTATAAAGCACTCAGCAATGAAAAATAAACAAGCAAAGACCATGCAGCCAAACCCTTGATAGACAGATCTCCTAATCAGTGATGTAACCTGACTAACATATAAAAAGGGTGTTTATAGAATTACTTACTCGATCCTCCAGCTGTGTAAGATTCTTGACCTTCTTTAACGCAATTGAATGCCTTTGTCTTGTTCTTGATGCTAGACGAACTACTTAGGGCTTCTTGGGGAAATTACTACTTGGACTGTGTCAGGTATCCACCGATACTGTACAGATAGAACTAGGGCTAAGAACCTATGCAAGGTAGGCGAGTACAACACCGGGTAAACACTAGTCGACTAGAAATCCACTAGTGGAAGTCAACTAAGTTGACTTGTGATCGAATTTAGGAACCGAACCAAAGGGTTTCTGCCCTTTTTTGTTTTTGGGTCGATCGCACGAGAGAGAGGAGGAGAGAGGGGAGATCTTTCTAAGGTTATTAGGATATCTTATGAATCTACTAGGAAGCCTTGCTATTTATAGGATACCATAGAATCTTCCTAGTAGAATTAGGAAAGCCCTAATTATCCCTTAAGTAAACAAGTTTGATACTTAATCAAACTTAACCCTCCCTTCCTAGGGGGTTGGCCGAACCAACAACCCTCATTAGGGTTTGTGGTTTTGCTTTTGTGGTACTTATATATTTATCCCGGATAAATATATATCTATGATAATTGCCATTTTACACCTTTATGAAAATACTAATATTTTCATTTCCACACAACTCTCATTTCATTTCGTCACTCGTTTTTTATTTCCGCTTACTTGTTCCTTTTAGTGTGCACCGGTGTGACCCTTCGCCATTTCGGGTCAGTTGCGGAAAACGTTGTTCTTTGCACATAATCCTTTCATACTCCCACTTGTGTAAAGCAACAACATGAGAACCACTTTCACTATACCAAGCGGTTACTAGTGATTTATTAAACTCCAACAACACCCATTACTGAGTTCAAGTATATTACTATGTCCCTTTGCACTTTGCGATATTTTAGAAAGTGCCAGACATGGATATACTAAACTCGAAATACTTTCGTCCTTTCTTGTTACCGTGAATCGATTTGTCTCCCATAGTGTTCCCAGACACTTTGTCGCATGGGCATACTTTCACAAATCTTTTCACCACAAGGGGCCAGAAAAATATCCTTCTCCATTTTATTTCAACTTGTAGTTTCAAATTGTCATCTCGATCATTAAACATTTTCCTTACCTCTCACTGAATCCAGCATTAGCACACGGCATTACGCTTTTACGCAGTAACTGAAAACTAACTCAAAACCCAGTGAGATACAAAGTCAAATGACCTAATACCTCAGGTCATTGGGATAGTAAGCCATGATCCAAGATTGCCAATAAAGTATTAAACTATATGGTCACTTCTCGATTTTGGTCTCGTCCAACATTTTCCCTGCATATGCGTATGAAATTTAATACATTCCCCGAAGTATCACACCTTTCACAATAGTTGTTAACATTATCTCGTCCTCCCACCATGATAAGAATCTATGGACCTTTTAGAATGAATGTCTTTCATTCACGGATTCAAAACATGCTAAATGAAATCTCATAGTAACGTCTCGTCCGATTTGCATGAGTCTACGACATTACTTCCGATTCCTGGCGATTGATTTAGCTCGTATAAGAAAGTTTTGGTAGCAGTCATTGCATTGATCTTTCTGGCTAATCCTTTTCCTAGGATCCTTGAGCCTCACTTCTTAAGCTTTTTATTATTATTATCTTCTTGTCAATGAACCTAAGTGAGTTTGGTACCGGTGATTTAGTCATACCGGATATAGACTTAGCTAAATCACGACACACTCGCACTTATGTTCAACAATGCACTTCATTTTACAGTTAAGTAAAATGGAATTTTCTAATAGATAAGAACTTTGATTCCTCGTTATTGATTCTATAAGTCCATGAGAACTTCGGTACAAGCCCCTTGAATCGTGTAGCTGCGCGTTTTTTGCCTAACTTCAAATCTTTTAAGTCACATGGCTTCTTATATGTTTACAAAAACTCAAGATCAACACATCTCACGTGCCAAACTATCTTGCCCCATCTGGCAATATACGTTTGTCCCAGATCTTGATATCCTCCCACTTAATCTTGTAATACTAGGAATTTCTCTCATAGATCATCCTAGATCTACAATCGTGTCATGCTTTGTACTTTTAGTTAAATGATCTAAAATTAACTTTTCGTGCTCTCACTTCCGTTGCCCTAACTCTGAGCTCCTCTGGTAGGTCCAGTTAAGGACTTTTGGCACGAGCACATTAATTTTGATATTTATTTAACAAGTATTAACCCAGTTAACTGTTTTTCCCATAAAGCATCTTTCAACCTTATTAGAACATTCCAAAGTAGCACAAGATTTTTCTCATGATCTACAAACTCAATCTCTTCCGAGTTTGACTTATAGATCTAAATTACCTCGTAACATATAAGCTTTACTCATTCTCTAGATTTCTAGATATACCATTGTTTGAGTATTTTTCTTTCACAAGAAATCTTTTTCATCAAATGTTCGAGATATTTGATTGTATTTCTGGTAGGGTATACACCTTGATTCTATCAAGACTTGAGATAGGCATGATCATTAAGAGATCTATATTATTTAGATTTTGGTTGAAATGTTTACTTAGCCATTCTATGACTTAATTTCTACGACGAACAACGGCAATGATAGTACACGTGTTTGGCCTGATTTCATAACAAACTCGTACTCGCTTTATTTAAGCTCTGGTGTGCCGCACAATGGTTTTAATTCTTTCAATACAGTATGGGTTGGGTGGTGCGTTTTGGTATAATTGGAATCTAATACAATGATGACTTGGGGAGGATTAATTATACATATGTATGGTTTGTAAAAAAAATAAACCTGAAAAAAAATAAATAATGAAATAATAAAAAAATCTTTTTTTAAGTACAAGATAACAAAAAATGTCCAGTGTGGTTAAGTATGAACTTAAAAGGCCGATAATGCCCCCACGTGATACTCACGTGGCTTGACTTAACGATCAAAGAATGGACGGTTGTTTGGCAATGAATCGGTCGATGCAAATGGAGATCAACACAAAGACTACTGTATAATTTTATTGAGAATTAAAGGACGAATATGCAACTAATGTGTAAACCAACAAGGACGATTTATGTAATTAACTCTTGAATTTATATTTAAAACCTTCGTGCGTACTTATAACTATAAAAGTTAATTCTGTGGCAACATAAGAGTATGCGTATTTGTTAGCAAATAAAAGCCGTTCTATTTGGTATCTAATAGAATAAATGATATTCATGAGATATAATAATTCGACCAAATAAAAAATTATATTAAGGTAATAAAAATCAAGCGTAGAATTGCCGCGTATATTTGAGTTGCCCGCCTTTTGCCATGTGTTTATCTAAATACATCGCGATACATAGATTAAAAAGAACCCAACAAAGTTTGGATGAGTACAAAATTTCCAAACAATTTTCACACACACAAAAAAAACCCTACACAAAAACATTCGATGATAGTTATCGCATGTGAATGCACTTGTAACAACAACGGAGAAGATGATGATGGAATGACCATGACAGAGCAGCAGACCGAAAGCAATGACGTCATGTGTTCCCTTCAACTCAGATTTACATCCTTGAAGACGTTAGTCCAGATGTTCTGATAAATGCAAAAATCGGTAAGTTTTGTTTTTTAAAGGCCCTTATGTTTATTTTTTTATTTATTTCTACCTCTTATTTTTTTTTATAGAATATCATTAGTTATGTGCTATTACTCTATTAGCTAGGGTTGTCTGCTAAATTATCAATCTATGTTTATTGTTATGATTTGTTTCTTATAATACGATAATACCAATCTCCCATCACCCGGCCTGCTCTCGCACTAGATTGAACGTTTAATATATGTTTATTCGACAGGGTGGCGCAACAGTTCTAAATATATTAAAACTCCTCGCTTTTGGGAGGGATCAAAATTTGAGTCAAGCAAATAGCTCAGGAAGTCAAACCGAATTGCGACGCACGGTAGATCAAAATGAAGACCAAACACAGTTGGAATCGACGATGTGTCTAAGCAACTGGGAGAATGTTTATAAGTGGTCTCCCGAGTTCATTTTTATGCATTTTTGATGGTCATGGAGGACCTGAAGCTGCTTCCTTAGTTAAAGATCACGTCCACGAGATTATTCTTTGAGGATTCTGATCTACCACAAACACAATCAGAAAATCACTGAGATGATTTGTTTTAAAAGAGTTGCAAGAGTGCCAATCCGAAAGTGTTTTTACAGGCTGGACCAAGCGCTTCTGGATGAAGATAGTATCAAGTGATTATAGTGGAACCACCAGCTTTCAACCGGTTTTCATACTTTGGTAACATGTACTGATAGGCAAGTGCTGAGACTGCGTGCAGTTATTTCAAGGAAGAGGAGTTGCAAAACAAATTGACTCAAGACCACAGACCATCTTATTTTACAAAAAAAAAAGAGAGAAAGTGGAGGGCAATTAGGCGGTTAACTTTAAAGATGGGTACTTGATGGCTGAACTTGCTGTGACACGAGCCCTTGGGGGACAGGCACATGAATCACCCAGTGGTAGTAACTCAAATCACCTCTGATTGCTGACAGAGATGACAATGGGTGTTGAGCGATGATGATGTATTTTTGATATGGATGTGACGGGTCTGGGATGTGATGTCAATAAAAGATAGCGGTGGACTTGTTCGTCGTCAACTAATGCACCAACAAATGACGACTGAAAGGTGGTGCAGAAACTCCATGTAGATCAAGCACTACGCCTACACACAAGCGATAATCTCACTGCAATCGTGGTTTGACTTCCCTCCTCAAATAAAAGTCTCCTCAGCCTGCGTACAAAATTGCAGAAGAAGCGGTCGTAGACACACAAGTGGTGTCAAGACAACGAAGACGGTGTTACTTAGAAGTCACAATTAAGAAGTTGGCGTATAGTAAATAAAATTTCTGTTTTTTACGGGCTACTTTTCCAGAAATGAAGTTCAGAAAAAAATGTTCCTGCCTACGATTTTTTGTAAGATTCAAACCAATGAAATGGAATGAGTTTTATAATAGTTTCCAAATCAACTGGCAGAGTTTACTTTCGGTTGTGAAATTTGACTTGTTTACTTTTGTTTTTTAATTTTTTCCTTCTTACAGCGTTTTAATATTTTGTGTATTGAAATTAGCGCCATGCCAATCCTGGTTACTGGTAGTAGTAGTTTAGCCATGTCCAACATGAGTTTTGTGGTGGTCCCAGAACCAGTTTTGGTGGGCATAAAGAATCCTAATATATAAGTTCCTTTTCCAAAATATGAAAAACTTAAAATATTGTATCATGCATTTTAAGCATAATTTTTTCTTCACATGAGTAATTTGGTAATTTTCGAATAATGAACATACAATGATAGACTAGGAAAACAGGCAAAGGTTGGTTGTAATTGGGATTTTTAGACTCTTATTGTTATGGTTCAAACAATGTTTGATCATGTTTAAGTTTTTTGGTGAGAAATAAAAATAAGCCAAGGGGGCCCTTTGATTTTTCGTATAAAAGAAAAAGTTTCTCTTTTGATAATTTGTTGATTGGGTAAAAACTGATGTTATGCAAAAATGTTTTGGACTCAACCCTTAGAGAAATCCTAAATGTCTTTCTGTAATTTGGTATTCAGCTCTATTTTAGCTATTCTGGAAAAGCAAGTGCGCTTCCCGTTCAAACCAAGGGTTACAAACACGCAACGAAGAGACACTCGATCTGTTTGGAGAGATGACTTGGGCGTATACATGAAAATCCCATTGGGAAATGTGTCCATTTGTTTTGTTGATCATTTTCTTTGATAGTTTTCAAAGTTGAACTAACCCATTGGAAAAATTTTCTCGCCTACAAAAATTATTGGTAGTTCTCCGCGATGGGGTTCCCCACCCTTTTTCTCCCGCCTGATTCCATAACAAGTTTTAACATGATTTAAAAGAACTTAATCTTTAAGTTGGCCTCTCTTGGCAACATCTTTCATGCTTGTGATCGGTTTGTTGATTCATCCAGAGATTAAAATTTGGGTTTAACTTGTGTAAATGTGGTAATAAAGATGTTAATTTCTTTTGTGAAATTAATTTTCCATTGAAAGAGAATAATAGATTGCGTCGGTGGAACCCTGGTAATTTTGACCTTTAGAACTTGTTGTTTAGATTCTGGTTAATAGGTTTTGGTTTGGTATCAAGCTTAGTGGATGATTTTTTTTTCTTTTACCTTGTAATTGGCGCTGGGAATACGTGTGTTTACATGTAAATGTTCTTTTTTCCAATTAGGAATTTCTTGGTTAAAACAGTGGGTTCTTTACAGAAGGTTAACCATTGTTGGGGTTATCAAATATCAATTTTGAGTATTTTATTCCGTTCAAAGAAAGTTAATAATTGCCAAAATTATCACAAACCAACCATGAACGCTGTAAAGGAACCCTTTTTTACCTGCTTTTTGAATACATACTTCGATTCACCACCTGAAAAGC